>UELU01099219.1:0-53829 GCA_900490025.1 Megastigmus dorsalis
GTGTGTGTGTGTGTGTGTGTGTATATGTGACTGTACCTGTTCTTTATCTTTTGGTCTGTAGGGCCTTTAACTCATGCATATATCGAATATGTTATGCCTTGTTTATATCGTGTCGTGCATTGGAATCATGACGTATTCATTCGTATATTACTTTACTTATTTATATTGTATCTTGTATCTTTATGTTGCAAATGCAATATACGAATAATAGTAGAACTGTACGTAGATTTCGGAAAATAAATATATTTGATATGATTATCCCAGTTTCTGAAATATTGTATATTATCTGTATCCTTATGAAATTTGAGCTCCATGTAATTACTATTGATTATAATTACCATGTAGAGATACATGGTAATTATAATCAGCTACAATCTTTAGAATGTATAAGATATTATCTAACTATACTATTGCGCTTAGCTAACTGCATATATATCTAACCGATATTATCTTAATAAGTGCTGTCGAATTGAGAGATAAATATTGGAAACTTAAAAAAATCAATAAAAAATTAAAGTCATGTGTTGTAAATGTGTGTAAAAATGCAGTCATATAGTTTTTCGTCAGTCATCAATAGGTTTCATGGTTATATTTAAAATTGCGTTTTGTTAATTTCTGCTAAGAATTATTAAGACATAAAGTTTATTCAGATCATAAAAATAAAAAATACATTTTTTAGAAATAGTGTTATTTTTGTCTCGAATTTTTGTTTTAATCAAACTTATTTTGTAATTGAATTATAGAGGATTACCTATTCAATAAAGTTATACCGAACATAAGTATACTTAAATTTAAATCACGAAAAATAAAACAAAACAGAAAGAATAGCCGAAAATTTAAACACTCGCAACTTCAATGATTGGCTGGTTCCATTCGTACGATCCAATGGGAGCCTTCGAAAAAAAGCGCGCCAGAAAGCATTCTCGAACGCGAGAAATGCAAATCTAAAAACAGTAAAAACATAATTAACGACTGCCGCTTCACTCTTTCGAAATAAAATATATTCCCATTAAAAATGTCGTCAACTGGTGCATCTATCAAAAAAAAAAAACCTTTTCAAACTCTTGCAAATACAAAACCAGAAACTTTATAGGTATGCATTTTTGCGTATGACCGCCGTAACACATTTCGTCTTGTCTCTGTCGCTCATCGGAAGTACCGTGGATCGAGATATGCAGGAAGCAGTGCAGATGCGCGCGCGCTCACAGCTCCGAATTCAAAATCGTCGTGGCATTATGACCTATCGCGCCAACAACATTTAGTTAAAAAATCAACCATTAAAACAAAATTTATTCCCGATAATTCTCCTAACAATTACTCAATCCCTCAGAGCTCGAAATGCCGAAAATTGCCAAAAGAACTAAAACACCGAGAAATAGGGCGCGAAAAGAATAGCCATCTTTGAAAAAAAAGAAAGAGAGAAAGAAACAACAACTTTAGTCAAGCGAGCACACACAGCAGATATTTTAGCGTAGCGTAGCAGCAGCGCAGACTCCGCGCGCGCGCTCCGTCGTCTTACGCGCTGATCGCGCATAGAACACGCAGCAACACAGGTTCCGTATACTCTACTGGTATACGGTGCACGGGCATAAGGCTAGCTTCAAGTTGCACCTATAGTCGACGTTGAGAGCGAGCCCAGAGTTCGCGCGCGCGCGTCCGAGTCTAGTTGTGGAGAGGAGAGACTCGGAAATAACACGGTACACTCGGGGCCAGGCCTGCAGATCTCTCTCTATATAGTCTCGATCCATCCAATCCATCCGACTCCATCTCTCTCACTCTCTCTCTCTCTCTCTCGCTCCTCCTCCTTCTCATCCCCTTCCTTCGATTCAAGCCTGCCAGTCGTCGGCGGCGGACGTGCGACCAGAGTCCCGCAGCAGCACACGCTTGTTCAACGGCAGGCCGAAGTTACGACCCGGAGGAGAGCAGTCACATCCAGCCCACGATCCGATACTCTAGTGCGACAATGGCGGCGGATCTCGACCAGTTCCAGCAGCTCCTCAACACTCTACTCAGCACGGACAATGAAGTCCGGGCTCAGGCCGAGGTACGTGCATACAAATATCCCCCACCCACCCCCTCGTGGGACAAGCGTATACACACGCCGAACGATGTACACCTTCGAAGCGGGCGTCGAGAACACGTTGCTGCTGCTGCTGCTGCTGCTGTTGCTGTTGCTCGTCAACGAGTCTCTTGGGTCGACACGCGGCCACCGTCTCTGCTCTCTATTCGTTATTTGTTAACAGGTTGGGGGATCGGGTGATGCGCTTTCCGGGTGTAGGGGAACGTTGCCGAGGACGTAGACGAGGTTGCCTGACAGACAAGCGCGCTCGCGCGGCCAAAATGGTGGTGCCTCATTGGCGCGAGCGCGCGCGCGCGCCCGACCGCTAGAACGGAAGACAGAGATAGCAGTCTCTGTCTCGGCACGCGGTTATACCTTTATCCTCGCTACGTGTACCTGTAACTACTATTATTCGGGGACTTTTTTTCTCGCAATTCGATCGTTAAGCCTGCGGGACAGAGAACGAATCGCGAAAGAATCGCGTGGGATTCGGTCTCGCCTGCTGTTTTTTCGCTGTCGATTCGTTTATATAGCGAGGAGATGGGCGCGATGCTGCTCTTTTTTTGCGTAAAAGTGAAAGAGAGAAAGAAGGAGCGCGACAGAGATGGAGAACCGAGACTCGAGGAATGTCCGGGCAGCGAATTTTGGCAGACTCACGCGACGGCGGGCTTAGATTTTTCCTCGTAGCGCGGGTATTCGCGCCAGCTGCTTTCAATATCATTTTCGGCTAAAATTTCCGTCCTCTTCATTTCTTGCACACTAGATATATAAGCATGCGACGAGAGAAGCGCGTGACGTTCCTCTTTCTCGCTCCGTCTCTCTTGCGAATTGTTCCGGGCAATCGAAACGAGGCATCTGCCACGCGCGCGACATAACCTCAAACGATCCAAAACGTGCAGCCGTTACTTCTTTCCTTCTCTCTCTTTTTCTCGCACTCTCTCCGTCTCTATCTCTCATTCGCATATATTTGATCTGATTTTTTGTATCACCATCGTGGCCCGTGACCGATTATGTAGCTCTACTCTTTTTTATCCGCATTTTTTTGTCCATATTCGTATATGGACGTTCGATCGCTTTGGATTAGTTCGGTTTCTTCGAGGCTTAGAAAGAGATAGAGGGGCAGGAAAAAGATATGTTGCGGTACGGTTCTTGAAAGTCACGTCGTGAATTTATAATACCGACGTGGGCTCCACATTGACGCATAGTGTGCAATAATTTTTGGCAGCCGGCTTTTTTCTTTTTACGGGATGTAAATTGTTTTTATACATTTGCGGAATCGTTTCCCGAGAACTTTAATAATTTTGTTCGGTAAAATACGTCGGTTCCCTGCTGGGATTTACCTAAATTGGTCAATTAAATATGTAATCTAAGTATGAGTCATCTATGATGGCTGGTGTTACAAAAGCGCATTTCTATTCTCCATTTTCAACTTTAGCTCCAGTCTACCCAATTTAAAAGCTTAAATTTACTATTATTTTCTTGACTTTTAGACATATAGATTTAAGATGTAAAGGAGTATGCCTATCTACCTTTAACATAATTGTATCATTTAAAGTATGAAAATATATTTAATTTAAAAAAAAAAATCAAATCCCTCTCTAAATCGGGAAATATATGAAAACAAGCTGAGTTGATCATTCCCTATGCTTAATACATGGAAGAAGAAGCAGACGAGTATAAAACGACACTTGGTTTCAATTAAGTTTTTATAAACTTTCCCTTCAAGTAAATGATGTTCTAAATAATGACGTAGGTTTCGTATGTTGCCCCTAGACGCTACTTTTTATTCCACATTTGTGATTCTCCTTTATAAAAATTCTAGTTGTAAACAAAGGTCTTTTTTTTTAATTCTTATCATTTAACGTTTCTATATTCTTATTCTGCAAACTTTTGCAGAATAAGAATACCTATGTACTTAAAGCATCTGTGCACTGCTTTTTAGTAACAAGCAACAAGCAATAGGTATGGATCATGAACCAAAATCAGATTCTTTATTCACTGCCTGCATTATTTAAGATCTTTTTTGTTGAGTTAATATCTTGAACTTTACACTATTTATAAAAATCATGCATTAGCCAATCAATTGATCAAATATGTTACAATATTTATAATACTACTTACATAACAATATACATATCTAAATTAAATTACCTAAGATAAGGTACAGATATCTTTACTGTTTACATAAATCCTAATTTTGGTATTTTTTAAATAAATATAATTTGCTTTTTTTATTATTATAGAAAAGAAATATGTCATTGAAAAAGAAAACATATAAATTATTCAAAGAAATAAGAAAGAACTGAAAAGTTTGGATGTACATAAATAAAAGAGTTTGATATAAAATGTTTAGAATTACTTAATTATTGTCATTAATATTTATATTTGGCCTTATAATGAAAGTATGTTACATAATTTTTTTTTTCATAAATAATTGACTACAATCAAATAAACAGTTTAAAAGAAAGTGGATTTAAATAAATGATTTAGCATGATCTGCTTAAATTATCAATAAATTGATTATTTGTAAATATAAGAAAACTTTTATTTTATTATATTTAATCTATATCTATTGTACACTTTATATATGTTGACTATGATTTACCTAAATATATTTAAACCTACATTTGACTCAATTTAAAAACTGAAAAGCTTTTAAAGTTATACTTATTATTTAAAGAAACATTCTATTTATAATGTAATTTGCATAAATTGTAATACAATTTCAATAATAAAAGTTTTGTATTTCCTACTTGATATTTTTTAATACCACATGTCTATTACAAATAAGTTTATTTAAAAAAATTAATAGTATTACATTGACAACAGTGCACTTCATGGATTATTAAACTATTATTTACACTTAAAAAAAAGTTTTATAATATTATCGTGAAATTCTGTAATTACTGGTTATAAATAGTTTTTGGAATAATTTTAAGACCCATATTTTTATTACACTGTATTCTCTTTTCAATTGACAATTTTGTATTAAATTTAGGAAGCATATAAAAATGTACCAGTGGAAAATAAAGTCCAATTGCTGCTTCGATTCATATGTGATTCTACCATAACAGAGGAGTTGCGAGGAATGGCAGCAATTTTACTCCGTCGACTATTTTCATCAGAATTTTTGGACTTTTACCCAAAGGTGCTGTATATTAATGACATTAATTTTTATATTTACTAAATTATATTTCTAACTTGAAAAATGTATTTTGTAGATCCCACCAGAAGGACAAGTTCAATTAAGGGAACAAATTCTAGTAGCAGTTCAAAATGAACCGTTACCCAGGATCAGGCGCAGAGTATGCGAAGTTGTAGCTGAATTGGCAAGAAATTTAATTGATGAAGATGGCAATAATCAGTGGCCAGAATTTCTTCAATTTCTATTTCAGTGTGCAAATGGTCCAGTACCTGCACTTAAAGAGAGTGCCCTTCGTATGTTCACGTAAGTTGCATTCTTAAATTAAATTTTCTTTTTTCATATGGCAATATATTTTAAAACATTCCATCAATGCAATATCAGTTCCATTAAATAAAAAATAATTATTTTAGTATTTACAAAAAGAATTTCAATTCATGATCTAATTTTTCTGTGTTCAAATCATTAAGACACTTAAATTATATGTCTTGTAGTTTCAAGCAATTATATAAATAAAGCAAGTTTTAACAAAAGAATAGCTTTAAGTAATTTTTAATATTTTTTATAGGTGTGTCCCAGGCGTTTTTGGCAATCAACAAGCAAATTATTTAGTCTTAATCAAGCAAATGTTACAACTTTCAGTTAATGACGTAACAAATTATGAAGTAAGTTGAAGTATGCATTGTCAATAATTGTTTCTGTTTGGAGATCGATACGCGAGTGTCTGATTTTATTTCTCAATTCGCCACCAATTCTCCATATATCAATAGCTTTCTGATGACTGTAACTTGTAAAGTATTAATTTACAGACAGATACGGAGCTTACATTTTCATAAATCGTAAAAAGTATGGCATTTATAATTTGATTATTTGAAGCTTATTAAAATTAAAAAATTTGTTTAGGTTCGATTCCAGGCAGTTAGGGCAATTGCAGCCTTTATTATACTTCATGACAAAGAAACCGCTATACAGAAGCAGTTCATAGAACTTTTACCAGCAGTAGTAGTTGTGACAGCTCAATCTATAGAAAAGCAGGAAGATGATTCTTTACTGAAAGCACTGATTGACTTAGCTGAATCGACGCCAAAGTTCCTTAGACCTCAGTTGGACGCCATAATAGAGATGAGCATGAAAGTTTTTTCTAACGAAGAAATGGAAGATTCTTGGAGGCAACTTGCTCTTGAAGTAATTGTGACACTTTCTGAAACTGCTCCTGCTATGGTTCGAAAGGTTGGAGGGAAATATCTCTCCGGTTTAGTGCCATTAGTTTTAAAGATGATGACAGACCTAGAAGAAGACGAGGAATGGAGCGTCTCAGACGAAATTATTGAGGAAGATAACGATAGCAATAATGTAGTCGCTGAAAGTGCTTTAGATAGATTAGCATGTGGACTTGGTGGTAAAACTATGCTACCCCAGATTGTTCAGAATATTCCTACCATGTTGAGTAGCAGTGATTGGAAGTGCAGGTGAATATAGCACAATTAAACATACTACTGAACATTTATTTCATGCCACAGAAAGTCAACAGTCAAGTCAACTCTAAAAATTTGACAGTGTTACATCTGTGGCAGAGCAACTAATGATCACATCCTTTTATTTTTTTGTTGTCTTAACAAATTAATTCTTGGAGTTTTTACTAGAGTTCCTGAGAGTTGTCTGTGTTAAAAAATCACTGACATAGTTATTGGAACATACATATCAAGTTACAATATTTCTTTATAACATATGTACCTTGTATTTTATTACAGACATGCTGCACTCATGGCTATATCTGCTGTTGGTGAAGGGTGCCATAAACAAATGGAAGCTATATTGCCACAAATTATGGATGGAATCATGCAATACCTTCAAGATCCAGTAAGATTCTTTTACACTTTTTTTTTGGAATAATAGTAGGACTTATAAAAATTGAAAATGTCATAGGCCGAGTCAGCAGTCAGTTCATGTACTGAATATGAAGGCGTTACGTTTATGGCAGATTAATGCTATTGAAAGTTCATGAATCGTTCTTGTCGTTTTGACAATATGATGAAAGATCATTCAATAGAGGTTTCTGAGAGTTAATTGTTACTCATATGTAGCAGTTATAGTTTTGAAACAAACACATATATATATATATATATATTAAAAATAATTTATTGCTCCTTAGCTTGCTATTGATAAAAAAAATATAATTGAAAATTTATTATTTTAGCATCCCAGAGTGAGGTATGCAGCTTGTAATGCTGTTGGACAAATGTCAACCGACTTCGCGCCTACGTTTGAAAAGAAATTCCACGATGTTGTGATTCCGGGATTGTTATTGGTTTTGGACGATAATGCGAATCCTCGAGTACAAGCGCATGCGGGAGCGGCACTTGTCAATTTCAGCGAAGATTGTACGAAAAACACCCTTATGCCTTATTTGGATGCTATCATGGGCAAATTAGAATCAATTTTGAATTCCAAATTCCAAGAATTAGTTGAGAAGGGCACAAAACTCGTTTTGGAACAGGTCCGTTTTGCATATTTAATTTAAACATATTTTTCAATGATAATTGAGAAATTAAAATATTTCTTATTCAGGTTGTCACAACGATTGCTAGTGTCGCTGACACATGCGAGGAACAATTTGTAAAATATTACGATCGACTAATGCCTTGTCTCAAGTTTATTATTAAGAATGCAACTAGACAAGAACATAAATTATTACGCGGTAAAACCATCGAATGCGTCAGTCTTATTGGTTTAGCCGTTGGATCTGAAAAGGTAATCACAATTTAATTAATGAAAAAAAATGCGCTTGATTTTTATATAAATAAAAATTGACTGAACTCATTTTTACGACAGTTTATTGAAGATGCGAATGAAGTGATGGATTTACTGCTCAAAACTCATACAGATCTACCAGAAGATGATCCACAACTCAGTTATTTAATATCTGCGTGGGCTCGTCTTTGCAAAATTCTTGGTAATTAAAATGTTATTTTTATAAAGTTATTGCTATTTATGATTATTAGAATTTAACAAATAAAAAATATTCTTATACTTATCTAACGTTATCGACCGATACCACTATAAACATACATAACTTACTGTTTCAATCCTCGAATTCTAAAATCTTCTAATTTTAAAATTATTATATTATCACAGGAAAGCAGTTCGAGCAATACCTACCACTGGTGATGGGTACAGTATTACAAACTGCTGCTATGAAACCAGAAGTAGCATTGCTGGACAATGAGGATATGGAAGACGTGGAGGGTGATGTTGACTGGCAGTTCGTTTCACTTGGAGAACAACAAAACTTTGGCATTAAGACAGCTGGTCTCGAAGACAAGGCAGCAGCTTGTGAGATGCTTGTATGCTATGCTAGGGAATTAAAGGAAGGTTTCGCTGATTACGCCGAAGAAGTGGTGCGTCTTATGGTTCCCATGCTTAAGTTTTACTTCCACGATGGTGTAAGGACAGCTGCGGCCGAGAGCTTACCCTGCTTGTTGGATTGTGCCAAAATAAAAGGCAAGTACTTTGCTTTGTGATATAGTTTATAAATTGATTTTAGTAGTTTTTAATTAAAAAACTTTTAAAAATCGCTATATTTGATCCAAAAAATTTATTTTGATAAATTGAACATTTATATAAGTACTCTAAAGACAATCTAATTTACTATAATCCTTGCACACTTAAATATCAATCTACACAAATCTATTCTTTAATAGATAGTTTCATGCCACAGAAAGTCAACAGTCAAATTAAATTTTAAAATTTGATAGTGTTACATCTGTGGTAGAGCAACTAGTGCTTACATTCTTTTATTTTTTTGTTGTCTTAACAAATTTATCCTAGAAGTTTTCACTGGTAGTTCCTGAGAGTTGTCTGCGTTAACGCATCACAGTCATAGTTATTGGAACATACATTTACAATGACTTCTTTATTTTATACATTATTCTTTCGTTTTACTCTGCATCATAATAAACAAGCTTTGAAATAAAAATTTCAATAACCATGGAATGATTTATCAATATAATGAAAAAATATTTTAGGTCCACAGTATTTGGAAGGCATGTGGAACTACATCTGTCCTGATCTGCTGAAGGCTATAGACACCGAACCTGAACCTGACGTTTTACTAGAATTATTGTATTCTTCGGCAAAATGTATTGAGACATTAGGAGTTGGATGCCTAGGCCCACAGTCCATGGCTGAGTTATTGCGTATTCTTGACAAACTTTTGAATGAACACTTCGAAAGGGCGGTTGCTCGGCTAGAGAAAAGAAAAGACGAAGATTATGATGACGTAAGCAAAAAGCATATTTAATTTTTTTAAAGTATTTAGATAATCTATTTAAGTGAACTATTACGTAAAGAAAGGGAAAATACGTTTTGTAAAGCTTAAAATCAATAACTCAAATGCTTATCATATATTGAATATATTGAAATCAAAATAAATCTTTATATTACTTCTTAAATATATTTATTAAATATGTTTAATTGTATATTTAATAATATTTAATATTTATTAATTGTATTAGGTTGTCGAAGAGCAGCTTGCCGACGAAGATAATGAGGATCTGTACACCTTAAGCAAGATAGCCGATATTTTCCACGCCCTGCTCATCACACACAAATCTTCCTTCTTCCCGTATTTCGATCAGATAGTTGGACACTTCGTAAAACTTCTAGCACCTGAGAGGCCTTGGTCGGATCACCAGTGGGCCCTATGTGTATTCGATGATGTAATCGAATACGGCGGCCCGGAGTGCGCTAAGTATCAGGAGTTCTTCCTGCGGCCGATGATCCAGTATATTGCTGACAAATCAGCCGAGGTTCGACAAGCGGCCGCTTATGGCTGTGGTGTACTAGGCCAGTTTGGTGGTCCAGCGTTCGCGCAGGCCTGCGCCGAAGCCCTACCCAGGTTAATGGAGGTGATCAACGATCCCGAGTCGAGAGCCTCAGAAAATGTGAATTCGACAGAGAACGCTATATCAGCGGTGACAAAAATACTTAAGTATAATAACAAGGCAATCAACGTCGATGAAATTCTTCCACACTGGTGAGTGTGACAAACACTTAGAAGTTTTTATTTGAGTAATTGAAGTATTGGACTGCATTGACTAAGGTAATAACTGCATTAAATAAATCTTATGCTTTGCAGGTTGTCTTGGCTACCAGTTGTAGAAGACGAAGACGAAGCACCACACGTCTATGGATATTTGTGTGATTTAATAGAAGCTAACCATCCAGTAGTCTTAGGTCCAAATAACGCGAATCTACCAAGGCTTATCAGTTTCTTTGCAGAAGCATTCAATAAAGACATAGTACCCTCCGATAATCCAGTAATGCCCAGGATTCTTAGAATCATTAGACAAATTCAGGTAATTACCATTTTATTATATTTTTATGCTGAATTTGTTGCATAGTTCTTCACAACTATTATTTGCTTAATTTCAGAGCAACGAGTCCATGTTCCAGGCGTGCATAGCCATTTTAACGTCGGAACAGCAGCAAGCACTACACGAAGTTCTCAGTACGCAGCCAGCTAATTAAAACACCTTTGCTAAAAATACTGCAAATTTCAACGTTAAAAATAAAAAACAAATATCTGCGTTTTTCCGATTCTAAATAACTGGAAAATCACCGATGCAACGTAGGTAACTAGAACCTTACCTACCAAGAAGCAAAAAAAGAATGAGTTTTACGCCTTACACAGCCTAACAACTAGCACACAGAAAAAATACAGGTGTAATCGACTGTTTTGCTTATTACTGTTATTGTTTATTAAATATTTTTCTCCACTGTGTGGCAAAGGTTTTCCTTTGAAACCGCTAAATTTGTCGCATATGCAGAAAATCGTAAATTCACTATCTATTGTCTCGTAAATTACGTCAATTTGTAATGAACATGAATTCTTATTGACCTATAAGTTCGCAATGACGAAATGAATATTTTTGTAACTTGCGTTATTGAATATTTTATTCTCTAAAGAATCGTTATTTTTTTAGAAAAATCGAAAGAAAAAATGAAGTCATGAATTTGAAAAAAAAAAACTTGGAAAAGATTTTTGTAAATTCTGTGCGTCTTCAACTATTGTCAGCCAAAGCATGTTCTGAAAATTGTGTATTGTTTAACACGTATATTTTTGTATACTTTTTTGTTCTCATGCAACTATCATTACATGCTTATTAACAAAGCTACAAATTCACGACGTTTTTCGTCAATGCGAGCTTATTAATTTCTCGCAAATGAAATAAAAAAATAAGTATACTCGCATACTATATCAACTCGATTGTAATTGCCTTCGTAAATGAATTAAGTTGCGAGGAAGTAAAATAGACTGGAAGCCACCAACTCATTGCCATCGCTCTGACGGCATGACATTGTGATTTAGATATTTTATTATTAAATTTAGGTACAATAAATATTATTTAATGATAATAACGATAGATTGCAGTGTTATAAGGAGTTTTGGCGGAGAGTCGCGGTGAGAGTGCCTCTGAAGCGACATTCGTAACGTAAAAGTCAACGTAAAAAAGTACTTGCAATGTCTTGATATCTAAGCACTCTCGAAGGTTCATCGCATCGAAAAAAAAATTCCCTTTACAGACACGTTTGTAACATGTTTTTGGTGCTGCGCACTAATACTCTATACGATTTTACATAGTTGAATTAAAACAAAAAGAAAACGAAAAAAAAATGGAAGAATCAACGCGGTTGTGAAGCTTGGGCGAAGAAAAAAAAATGGCAAAAACTTACCAAATCTCGTAATCGACGTCACGGAAGCAAAACGAAACCCGACGAGTTCATTGTAGGGCCCTCTACATCGTCTTTTATTTATTATTTATACGCAATTATTCTTCTTAAGTATACTGACTGTACTCCGATGATCCTCCCAGACGGAAATTTATAGACAAAAGAGAGTAACGGACAAAAAATGTAACTGCAAATGGCACGACCGAGTAAAGGACAAGGAAATATGACGTGATTCTTCAACTATAGCCCTTTTGTCTATATTTTTTTTATCTCATCAAAGAAAGTTCGAAAAACAAAGTGAACGAAGCGATAACGGTAAAGGAAGAAAATACATAGTGTTTTGAGCATTAGCGTCTCTTTGTACATAAGTAATTCAAAAAGTTTAATAAATATAATAGTAACACGAAACCGGAAGCAGCTATGGCCACACGATTCTAATCGACATAATGTCACGCTCGAGAATTTGCGGTTATCCGATTACTCCGAAAAGGACATAATCATTTTACACATAGGTACGAATAAGGTAGCAATACAAAAATAATTATTAATGGTCAAAAAGGAAAGTAAAATAAAAAAGCAAAAAAATGGTTGAATTCTGTGATTAATAACGCGTAATCGAATGATAAATCATTTTGTAAGTGCTGTAATATCTTGTTATAAAAAAAAGGCATCCGGTTCGGAGTAATCGAAGATATTCGCTACCGAGATATTTCTTGGCGTTTTTCGTGCTACGTAACAGATTTCGCTGATGCACGTGTTGAACGCCCAAAAAAAAATGAGAATATATAGGTGACGACGAATCGAATTGCGTAATTCGTGTGACTCGGGTGCTCGTGAAATGTGAGTGAGGGAGCAAGAGAGAGCGAGAGAAAAAAATTGGATGAAGGAGTGATGGCGAGAATATAAGTGTCGCAATGATCGCAAAAGGAGAAGAAGATTAAATAATGAGAATAAGAAAGATTATTGAAATAAGAATTATATAGAGATTATTTTAAAGTTATTATTCATTAAAATAAATCTCAAGCTTTGTAAAATCTGTCGTTTTTTATTGTACAATTTTCGAACAATCTATAGAGCTCAAAGAGGAAAGAATAGTTTTAGAATGACATTGAGTTGCGCTGTGACTCCGCACGTTTGGCGAACGCCTTTTACACAGGAGTATGTTAAAAAATCTGTTTCTCGCTTTTTTTTAAGAATCATCGTAAGGGACAGAGCTCGAAAAATTTCCTTTATTCTCATCATTCTTAATTATTCAAGTTTGATATATTTTGGCTTAAGAATTTGATATTATGTTTACATCGGCCTTTCTTATTTTTTAAATTTATTTAAAATTTTGTAATTATTCAAAAGTGGCAACTTGTTGATAAGTAATGTTTATTATTCATTTTTTTATGTTTAAATTAATTTTTTATAACTCTTTCAAATTGTCATTTTACGAGTTTTAGATATAGTGACGTACTTTTTAAGTGACTATAAATAAAGATAATTTGTATTACAATTTATGGCTTAGAATTTTTAATTTGTACATTTATTTTATTATTTTTTTTTTTCATACTGGCACTGCTAATTCAAGTCTATTCTATCTTACATAGTAGAAATATATGTCCAGTAGTAGCTGTAAAGAAAACACTTAGTTATTAGAATGTAGATATCAGTTCTTTTAAAGTTTTATGCCATTTACAACTTTGCAAAATCATTTTATTTATTCATTACTTATGAAAGTAGTTTTGTACTTGCTAAACTTTCAGCCTAATATCATTGACAAATCATTAAAAAATAATGATTTATTTGGTGATTTTAACTTATTTTCAAATTAGAATTTTTCAAACAATATACTTGAATAATTTATTACACTAAAATTTTTATTAATCGCATTTGAATCTAGTACATAAGATACATAAGCTATGTATAATAACTGTACAGCTATGTTTGCACATAAAATATCAACGCGTTCGCAGAAAATCAATTTCTACTAAGTGCATTAAAATTCATTGTTCAAATCCTATAATCTATTTACATAAGCTTTACAGATAGTGCTAATTAGTTAAAAAAGTGTTATGAATTCGTAAATTACATCTAAAAAATATGGCTAAAGAACAGATCTTAAATCTTCTCGAGTTCCTTTTTATATAAGATTAAATATGAACTTTATTATCGTAAACACGTAACATCGCTTAATTACTGTTACATGGTCCTACAAAAAATCGTTGAAATAATTTGATAAGTTTTTTGTGCAAGTACTGATAAGCATCCGCTCGTTAGTTTGGGGGTAATGTATCTATTATGAATGGCTCTAGAAATAGTAGAAATCAGGCAGAAGTTGGTAACGGTATCCATCTTAGCGGTCAATGACATTGTTATTTCGTCTACACGATTAATTCGTGGTATGTTCAGCAGAATATCATCAGTTCAACGTCGACCAAGTTATGAGCTCGACGCTAATTCCATGAAAGGTGAACGCAAAGAGTGAAACAAATTATTTTACACATTTTGAATAATAATGTGGCTGCTTGTTTAATTTCTATCATTATTGTTTTACAACTATTGTTAGAATAACTTTAAAGTGCGATAGTGAGCAAGAGATGAAAAAATTCCTTGAATGCTGATCAAAACAGTACGTGTACTAATACCAAGGCTGCATTTCATTAAGTGTTTAATTTTTTCTTCATAAAATATTTATAATAATTGAGTGTAAAGTGCCGATATCTTCTATAATAATTAATCTTATAGGTAGGTTACTTAATCTGGAAAAAAATCAAACTGTTCATATTTATATCGTGTAACTTCAAAAACAATAATTTGCAAAACTGATTGGACAAAACTATATACTTAATGTAGTAAGTAATTTAGTGCTGACACGAAAAGCCATTCTGGAAATTTTTTGTGATTGAAAAACAGGACGGTTATTCTTATACATAAATCTTTATAGGTAGATTATTAATTTTAAATTTATGTTACGTTACAAGGAATACTACAGCCCATTTTTTTATTAAATAAGTACTTTCCTTGTAAATGCTTAAAAATTTTAGTAATACATAAATTATGCTCTAAATTTTTAGACTATTAATTTAATAAGAATTTCATTTCACTGGTGTTTGCAATTAAATATTCTTTGATGTTTCAATTTCCAAGACTATAAAGCTTATATCTTTTTATATATCTTATCAGTTTTTTTTTTTTCATTCTTTTAAGACTGAATTTATTTAACTTTGTTATTTCGTAGACGATATCTATTTATTAAAATTAATTTTTTTGTCTTTTGAGCGCTTAATTATGTATATGTTATAAGAATAGTTGTGTATAAGTATGTATTGAAACTTAATCAAGCTCAAACTTCCTCTATAGGTGTATCGACGGGACGATCGTAAAACGATTCATCCCTTACCGAGAAGGGGAAACGTGACGTTTCAAATGATTTACTAAATTAATAGAATAATGTATTTTAATACAAATTAATTTATTTTCTGCAATTGAGTAATTCATTTTCGGCTGAGATGAAACGTTTTTCGATCCACCCAAAAAATGCTCAAAAGGGCCGCAAAGTTGTAAAATTGAGATTTTCTTCACTTTTACTTTTTGAAAAATATTTTCAAAAATTCTCTTCAACTATGGATGAACAATTAATGTTTGTTTTTGTAAATCCTGTATTATTTATTTGTCACGGGTTGTCACTATTAAATTCATTTTGTTTACAGTTCAACTGATGAATAAGAGTATAATTAGAAAGCAGAAAACCCTCTTCAAAATCCGTTCCTCCCAGAGAACGTGACATCTCCCACTTAAGTTAGGTTTAAAGCTTGTTTATCTGCCCATCGACTAATGCACTTAAAACTATAAGCTCGAATAATTTTTCTCAATATTTCCGTGCCGTAGTTCATTCCGAAAAGCGGTAGCGAGCATGCGAGTAGCTGGCGATTGTTCTAAAATAATAATGGCATTAATGCGATAATGCGCATACAGCTGTTCGCAGTTAAAAGTGCATACCTTGCAGATAATGAGTGCGCGATGGAAGTTTATGCACGCGTAACGACTTCCGAATTCCCTCCCGATGTTTCACGAGCACGCATGCGCATGTCACATGTGGCTTGGTGTTGGCGCGGTACAGCGAGCTCACCTCTATAATACACTGCACCCATACATAACGCGAAAGTATAATTGAACGCTCGAGTTCAGCATATGATTTTCTAAGTTCATTTCGATGGCAAATTGTCGTTATATTGCTTAAAGATCAAAGTGCGATTCGTTGGTGGGGACGATTAGAAATGTCTATGCGACGTACGCCACGACTATTCGGATTCGCAATATGAATTTTAGATTGGCTTTGAGCGTTTTAACACTCGTGGGACACAGGGTATTGCGAGGGGATTGTAATCTCTTCGTTTGATTGCGATCGAACTTCAATTATTACAAGTACATTCGTTAAGGAACGTACCGATAAGTAGACCTGTTTTGAGATTTATCCATTTTTTTATTAGACACAATCGCTACGCGGAAGTGTTTCATATTATTATCGTAAGCGCAAAAAGTTTCCAACTCTGAAAGTCACATATTTTAGAATAAAACAAATCTACCATGGTGAAAAACAATATCATGTATTTTTTTAGTAAGGATGACATATGTACGTATGCTATTAAGTTAACCAATTTTCTTAGCGAATTTTTAAAGGATTAAGCTGGAATTTTGGATACTATCTTATTATAATATATACACAATACAAATGTTTCTATTTCGGGCGATACCCATCCAAAGGCTTAGAAATGGCAGGCCTTATAAAAATAGGGAAAAATTGTGTTTTAGCGATTAAGTTGATAAAAATCAATTACTCAAGAAAGACGTTGAACTAAAAAAAAAATATATCTGTTTTATAATATTATATCTTATTGTTTGCACAGAGATCTATCAATTTTAAAAAAAGATTTATGAACGAAGGTCCAAAGCTTTAAATTTCAAACTACAGTTTAGCTGCATTTGTCTTTCGCAGATACAATGGTCTCTCTGCTAATTCCCTGAAAGATTATCAATCTTTTAGTAAGATTATCGGAAGGAGATTTTATTTACGGATTATTTGATGGCAAAAGATATTGTTTTTTGATAAATTCTAATAGCAGCATGAGGCACTAAAATGTCTCGAAATTGTACACTTAACTGTGAGCCTTATATTTTTTTTTCTTGGCATCTGTACATTAGGAATTATTTCTTTTATCTTTGAAAAAAGCCTTTGTTGTACTATTTCCAAGATAATTATTGACTTCTCAGAGAGAACGCTTTTTATCGATGAAAATTTCCGAGTTCTATTTGTGTGTGTGCGTGATTGGCGATATTGAAAAAAATTCAGATTCTTTTGAAAACAAACAGCTAAAGCAGTTAAAATCGGTTTTAGTATAATCATAATCGGAGGTTAATAATAACGCAGTCATAAAATTCTATACTTATAATTGCACATGTAGTGGACGATAAAACAATGCCGCGTACGTACGTAATGATCATGAGTGTATTTTAAATTTTGATTTAGTTCTTTGATCGTTCCATTCGTTTCTGAACCTATATAATGATTGTTTCTTATATAGGTTCGTTTCTTTGTGATGTTTTCTTTTTTTCATATCTTCTAATAAGGCAAAAAAAAAGATTTTATTCCTATCTTTGGTATATTGACTCATTTTACAATTATATTATTACAAAATCAGGCGTTATTGATCAAAGTGACAGGGTATCGATAAAAATGCGAGGAATGCGGTATTTTTTTTTGGATATTTTTAATCTTCCAATATTCGAATTCAATCATTTCTGTATTAAACGATGCTAATTCTATTTCGAAAGAGTATAATGTATCGATGTAAATCATTTTAATTTGGAGTCAAATAATTTCGATAAAAGTTGAACGAATGAATAAAAACATTGGTTTCTTTAAAATTAATTAATTATAGTATTTAATTTATAGTATTACAAGTCTTAATTGATAAAAATCCTAATGAGTACAAACCATCGAATTATTTAATTGTACTAATTAGATTTTTCTATTAATTTATGTAAGTACAATACATAAATGAAAATAGTCATGAGTCATTTCGAACATCATAACAGTTGATTTATGAAAATCGATGTAGATAACAATCGAGTAAAAGGCAGACAGATATTTACTACCGTAATTTTACTTTTTAATTGAGGAAAAGTCAATTAGTAACGCTATTTTTCGCGCAACTAATTTGTAAAGTACAACTTTATGAATACAGTAAAAGAGAAGCACGCATTCGACCCATGCGGAATAAGAAGATGCTAGAAAATGTGCAGACATCATCCAAGAAAAATCAATGTCAGATCTTCGATAGAAAATTAAGGCCTTTTAAATACAGGCTTATACACGACTTAGATAACTTTTTGACATCGGTGATCGACTGACTACATATTATCGCTAAAATTTTCACATCAGCTTGATTGCGTTATTGCGTGATACATAACTTTTGTATATTTGTATTAGCTTTGTTGTTGTACACTAATATGACTGACAGACTTGTTATTCTTAACATTCAATTTGTGCTGTAAAGCCAATGAATCAGGACTAATCAATCATCCCTAGGATATACCTAAATGCTATATATGACTATATCCGGTCACTCAAATGTACCGACGAATTATTCAATACCGTTAACTCGAACTACGGATCAACGAATCAGTGACTCATAAATAATGATTCAGATCTCGTCGATCGATGTATTTACTTTCATATGCAAAATTGCATTGTTCAATGGAGATAAAATTACGATACTTCTCGGTATAATTAATCAGCGTTCAATGAACGGATTGAATGAACCTCGCATATGAATTTCAATAGGTACTTAGATTTTCTTTTTTCTTTTTTAATTAAGCTTACCCAAGCCCTTTTCAGGCTTATACAGCTACTTCAATAGCTTTTATCAGCGAGAAATTACTGCATGCGCTGCAAAAAAGAAGATATTTATAACAGTATAATTTTGAACCGTATAGGAATTCCATTCGAGCCGCAAGTCCGAGCACGCATTAAGCATAATATACAGCGCTAAGAGAGAAAAAATTCAAGTCTCAGCAGTCCCTTAACAAACCGCATAAACACAGGCTGCGCGCAAAATATGCTTGGAAATTCATTACACAATTAAAAGAGCAGCGCAATAACGGTTAAGTCAGTCCCGTCAGTCGAGGTAGGTATAGGTATGTGTGCTGCACTGCAAGAGAGAGAGAGAGAGAGAGAGAGAGAGAAGACGCGCGCGCGAAGCGAGTGAGCGGTGGCGCCGTTGGCAACGTGTGGCGCGGTGTACATGCTTATAATCATTATATTCGCCGGTCCACGTGTTATATCGCGTGGCCGTTCGCGCGGCGATCATCCGATATTACGTCAGCCGCATAGCCATCAGCGCGCTTATATTTTCCTTCTCCCGCGTCGCTTCTGCTATACCATACTCACTGTTTCGGCTGCTTCTTGTTGCTGCACTTGCGCTCTAGCAGTGCAACTCGGGAGGAGCGCATGATCTGCTGCGTTACGCGCGCTTTCTTGATACTCTATACGTGCGGCGTCTGCCTTCTGCACGTTCTCAATGAAGCAGGTGTGCGGAAATTAGTTTGTGCGTGACGCTCAATATACGAGCGAGTCTCGCGATATATCGAACATTGTTTTTAACCTACTTATTTCATCCGAGATTCTTCGTTTTGTTGACGACTGATTTACGACTTTCGAATTAGTTGGAGGATTTGATTTTTTTGGTGTGCGATCGAGTGCCCGATTTGCGCTTATCGCATACCTATAAGGCGAGCTGAACTTTTTGCTGTGATTCGTGGAAATTTTTAATTTAGTTGTGTGACTAACATACATCCTTACGGTTATTACCAGATCGTTTATCTGTCATTTTTATGGACGAGTTCTTTGGAATAGCATTGGTTGTGAACTGATTGTTTTCGTTGATTGCGGTGTCGTATGACTTATCGGAAGAGTCTAGGAGTAGACTGTATTTGATGATACGTGAAAGAGTTGCATTGGAATGGGTTAACTTGGACAAGCGAATACCTGATAAGCTCGGTATTACGTCAAAACCGTCGATATCGACGAGGTGACCAAGTCATCGCGAGATTCAGCTGATTCGGCATATTCGTGACATCTGGAATACATAACTAGCCGGTGGAATATGATAAGCCAAATGAGCGCGGAGAAGAAAAAGCGTGACGGAAGTCGCAGCCTGAACTTGTTTCAAGGTAACAAAAGAAAACACTTCGAGAAATGCAACGATCGGATAGGTATTTTTATCGCCAATAGAAAAGCGCGTCTAGCTGCTGTTTACAATACCTATTGCTGATTTTGCAACATTTTGCGCGAAATGATCTGTTCTAAATTCAAAATGTAACTGTCGCTGATAAGGATAGCCAGTAGTAGAACAATAATGTTTATAATAGTACGAGGTTATAATTCGGTAAATAGAATGATTTCATCGGTTCCCTTTTTTTTCTCTCAAACTTTTTGTCCAAAGTAAATCAGCGTTAAATTTAAGTGTAATGACGTTGTTCTGCTCTAAAAAAGAAAAAGACGCGTCGAGTGTGTTCTTTATACCGGAGACTAAAAAAAGCAGTCGATAATTGTTGAAGGAATAGCTGAGGAGAGCAAAAAAAAAAAGGAGTCGGCGTGAGTCAATGGAATCGCGCGCGTCGCTTGACACGCCGCCTGATTTTTCGAACCGCTCCTACGTGCATCTGCACTGTATACATGTACGTATATGAGACAGCTGTTGAGGTTTACTCAGTGTGCGTATCGCTTATAACACACATAGCCTCAGTGTTATTAAACGCGTACAGGTACGCGAAGAAGCCGGAACCTGGGACACGCTTCGCGAGTCGCTTTATATAGGTGTAAAGTGTACGTCTTATTTTTGCCGTTTTCTTTTGGCCGCAAGTTGAATAGATAAGCGGCTTTGTTGCTTGGCCAAAGAATGTAGTGTGATGCGTGGGATGATCGTTTAGTTTTTTGGGCAGTCTATTCAAAGCTTTTAGCGGCCTTTGTGTTTTGCAAATTTAAAACTATATATATACATATGCTGTGCAGTACGCAGAATTAAAACTGACACCAAATGCTATTGAGAAATTCTTGGTTTGAAATTTCACTACTTTGCGTCTTTTTTTTTTGCAACGACTATTGCGAAACTTTTTCCGGCATATTTTTTTTTTGTAACAGCTATGACGAGAAATCTTAATACTTATTGTTATTGTTATAAGTACTATCATTCATAAAACTTAGTATTATCGATCACATATTACAGACTCATTATGAGATGAAAAATATTTTCTCACGTAGGAGATTAAGAACGGAGCTGACTGTACTGAATTCGTCGATATACATTGAAATCAAAATGGACTAATATTGTTTAATCGTAGTGGAAAAGAAATCTTCCATTTTTTTTTACTTTAGAGTATCTATAGATGAATTATCGATTCGTGAATTATAGCCACGTCAGCCACTTTTCGGTTAACGTTAATGACGCAAACCTCCTTCATCTACTAGCAAAAGATTGATCAATGATGCATGGACCTGTACATGCCTTGTGAATGTTATTATATATTGTGTCTGTTGATATCGTATAGTAATTTTCGATGAACTCCGTATTTTTATTATTGAAAGTTTACTATAAGGAGAATAACATATAATTTTCATTTCTCCGAAGATTAATAATATCTCAAAATAGTAAATGGAATGACGCAATCGTGCAGATGATAACGTTAATTTGACCAGTACATTACGTGCGATTTTAAAATATCCTTGAAATCATAACCTTCTCTTCGGGTCGTATAACTATTAGTTCAGTGATTAATAGCATGACAATGTTATTTGTATGACGTTTTCAACTTTGTCCGCAAATGAATATTCCTAATATTTGTAGAATTCAACTTTAGAATTTAAAAGTTCGAAATGTGTAGCGTTGTTAAAGAAACAAGGGTAATTAACGTAAATTAACAAACGTACATATGATATTTTAATTTTATTTCTGAATAGTCATTTTAAAAGTTCTATAACTTCATAGTTTTTAATTGGAGTGTTGTTTATTCTACAGATAATGTACATACGTTACAAGTAGTTTTTTTAAATCTATGGTAAATCTAGACTTGAAATAATGCGATGAATAATAAACTTCATAAAAAGAAAACGGTTTTAGAAATTTCTGTATAGAACCATAATATTATCCCACTACATATATGCTTTAATTACATCAAGGTCAACGTTAGATACGTAAATCACAATTAATCCACTTTAAGAGGATGCAGTAGCTAAAAACGTGCTTTTTGTTTCGCTTATATCTTGATGTATTAATAATAAAAATGAATATTTAGAGTTGAGCGGCGTAGTGCTCGATATAATGTATGATCTTGTACAATATGAAAGTTATTTGATTTGTCATTTATGCAAATAATTGGAAGAGGTAAGAGGTGTTTATGCTTGAAAAGTTAACCTTAAAATTATGTTCATACTTACTTATGCTTATAACTTTTTATATTGATAATTTTGAGTAATATTTGGACTTGAACGGCGTAGTGCTCGATATAATAAAGTATTTTGTACAAGATGAGGTCTATATGAGTTATCGTTTTTCTATATAATTGGAAGAGAGAAATACTGAGGAGGGGGGACGCTACTGCATCCCCTTAGTTGAGAGTTAGCGTGGTTACATTTTATTTATATCCAGAATTCCCCTCTGAGTACCACAAAGTTACGATACTCACGAGCTATAACGGAATGAATGGAGTTCCTCACACCGGTCCTGGACCAATTAGGAAACTAACCATTGTCAACACTAACCATGTACATTAAAAGTGTGAAGTACATTGTCGACGTCGTCTGTCCCTCGCAAAAAAAAAAGAAAAAAAAAACAAAACAATACAATACAATAATATACGAACAATGCGGTATATATCTATGTACAATCGAACGTTATATACAAACCCACGCATTACACAAAAGAACGACAGAGTGGAAGTACGAGGGAAGGGGAAAACCCGACGTCGACGCGGCGGCCAGCTCGCGCACTGAAAATGGGAAAGAATATGAGGTGCAGTCTAAAGTGTCGCGTCCGTAAGCATTAATTAGGGTTACGCATATCTTGATTGTTTACCTAATTAATTTGCGTGCGACGATAAAACAAAGTAGCGCGAAAGCGCGGCATTTCCGCATATTTCGAATGTACACTGGTTGTTGACATATCGAAAATCATCGCGGGGCGATCGATCGTTCACTGCACGCGCAGCCGCGTCGACGTTTCGGATCACGCCATTGTAAGAGGAGCCGTACATAAAAGAGAGAAAGAGAATAGGAACGAGAGATAGAGAGAGAGGAGGAGTAAAGGCGATGGAGCGGGACACGTCTAATGTGACACAGGAGGCCTGCACAGAAATCGGGCGTCTGCTGCGTGCATTGCAACGTATACAACTGCGTGGTGTGCAGTCAGTGAACGCGGTGTAGGCACTGTAGGCGCAGTGGTAAGCGCGGTGTGTGCAGCACGTTGCCAGTGTTCCATTATATTTAGTGTGTACAGTGGTCGCCTCGCGAGCCCTAGCTAATGATCTGGAATGGAGCATAGTTCTTCGTTGTCGTCGACCTCCTCGTCTGGGCCATCATCGTCATCGTTCGCCGCATCGGCAACGACCTGCACAACCACGACGACGACGGTCCGCGAGCCGAGTGCTGATGCCGTACCCTGCACCCATGCCTCCGCTGCCTCACCGATCTCGTCGACAGCTGACAGCGGCGAGAATCAAAACCGTGGGTGGAAACGCAATCTCTAGCTACTAATCTACGAATTAAAGAAAATAGAGAGAGAGAGAGAGCGTGTGTGTATGTGTGTGTGTGTACATGCCCAGTTAAACATTATTGTGTCTGATCGAGTAACGGGGAGAGAGGGAGAGAGAGAGAGAGAGAGGAAGCAGAAGGTCGCCCCGGAATCGCGTATTTTATGTACCGAAACCTCTTTAAAGGGGGCTGCTCGTAGATATATGCATATATATATATTTCGCGAGAACACACCTCTATTTGTGTCTCTGTCTCACGCGCGCGCCCAAGAGTGCGTGAGTGTGAATTCGTACATCCCGAGGAAATCAGGCCGTTTCAGAAGGACAAAAAGAGAGAGATAAAAGGAGAAAGACACGGCAAGAGTTCCGTAGGTTTTCCTACTTTCGAAGCTACAGGCGCATAGAGACGCGCGGCTTGTCAGTTTTTGTTGCGATTGTTGTGCTTGTGATTGAAACAGTTCGAGAATCGTGGTTGATAGTTTTTTTTATTATCTTAATTATCTCTTCTGTAACGGCTAGTGAAACTTTCAATTTGTGATTTTTTTTAATAGGAAAGAAACAAGCTCTTTGCACTCTCTTTTTAATTTCAAGCACCGAATACTGATCTTATAAAATTATTGTTTTCTCGTTAGCTTATGATTCTAAGAGTAACAGAATATCGAAGCCAATTCTTTGGTTCCCACTGGCTGTTGTGCACGTATCCCTATGTTTTGGATGGTGTTTACTATTTTTGTTTATTCGGTGCTTACTCAATGGTTGTAAAGTATGATGATTGGCTGTTGGTATCTAAACGCTCATTAGATAGCTTTTGTAAACCTGTCATAAAGCCAATACTACTTCTTTTTCACAATTGGCTGAACTTTATCCTAAGGTTTATCACTTACGTTACTTTTCGTTGGAACAAGCTTTACTGCATTAAAATAATATCCTCAATGACATTCATTTCACAACAGAATAGTAACAGAATCATTTTATCTGGTTCCACTTGGCCTTTGCCCTCAGACTCATTCAGATTTATTTTTATAATAGAACAGTGTGAATGTGAATCATAATAATTGTAGAGACTCATAAATGTATGAGACATTCAAAGTTTAATCAAAATTCTTTTTGACTCATAACAAATTATGCTTTATTATTTGATAGAAAAGGAATTATAAAAATAGTATTTATAAATTTTAGTAAATTAATTTGTAGTTTTATTTTAAAAAGTATATACATATATCTACCTAGGGAGTTATAAAAAGAATTGACAGGATTAACTCATACATACATATATTCTTTTTTTTAATTAACCTTGGCAACCATATCAGTTTAATTTCATTTATTTTATGGACTTGAGCACTAGTCACTACATAATAAACATATACAAAAAAAAATATTTTAACCACTTCTTTTTATTAAATTAACTTTATTTTATACCTTATAGAAAAGTTTTATTTTTAGAATTATTTAAATTTATAGAAGAATAAATTTTTACTTTTTTTAATGTATGCTCATTTTATTTATTTGGAATATAATTTATCATAAAAATTGTTAGTACTTGAATAACTATTTTAATTTTATATTTTTTAGAAATACAAAAGCCAGATGGGTTTGAGATTGTCAATCTAGAAAAGATGTCTAGAAAAAGAGTAAGATCAGAAGAGGAAACAATTATGGAGGCATTTCAAAATCATGTTCAAAATGGAGCAGATGATGCCTCTTGCTCTAGAGAGGAATCTCCCATATTTGTTGTAAGTTCGCAACATTATGTAATATTAAAAGGAAAATATCATGACAATTTAGAAGTAGGCTACACCATTCTTCGTAATAAACTCAAAGTAATGTTAATGAACACCAATCACTGTAATTGATAAAATTAACATAATATATCATTTTAATTTGAAAAATAGATTTCTATTTTCTATAAAGTGTAAGTAAGTTACTCAATTTTAGATATAATGATAAATTGAAATCAATAAAAGCAATCTATCAATTCTTATTATTAAATTCAAACATAAGATTTTGTGATATGAAATAAAAAATCATGATTAATAATTTAAAAAATTCGATATTAATATACTCATATTAATATACTCCACATTAAATTAATAATAATAATTATTCAAGATATTCTAAAATTATTACACTTCTGTGTTTAAAAAGTTTAATTATAATAACAATAGTTTTCTGACTATAAGTTTTAGCAAGTCATAACATGTAATTATTTATAGTTTAATTTAAAAGCAATATCATCTAAAGTAATTTATATTAGAACGGACAATACTGTACAGATACAAATCAAACTAATTATATGTTACATAATAATTAATTGTCTTCGTTTTTTCATCAAGCATTTAGGTTCAGGTATACCATTTTATTCTAAACTAACTTTTAAATTTTAATTGTCAAATTTCTCCATTCAACAATTAAAATTTTAAATCACTTCACAATTTAAAAAATTTAAAACTATTGGAAATGTGGCAAATTTTTGATTTAATAATGAAAATAAAATATAATAAATTACAAGATATTAAAAAGATAAATTGAATAATTTAGTAGGTAGTACATACTTGACTTTTTTAAGTACAGAGAACCATAATGCAAGAAGATACACTTGCCCTCTGTAAGTTCTCAAAATATTAATGACTGACTGATGTGATTGAAAGTAGATACAATTCTTATCTATGTATGAGCAGCTGAAAATTAACTAGAAGATACTCATTTTTGCTGATAACATGTAGTGGTGTAACAAGATGATTAAGTTGGTGTATATAATATTAGGTTCCTTCTACAGATTAACTAATAAACTCCTTCAATCAATGAAAGACCAAAGAAAGTTAATCATCACATCTGTTAATATTTGATAGAAAAAATAATATAATTTCAGTCTGAATGTCAGACCTATCATTTGAGTTTTAAATTTTTGGTCTATACTTAAAATTAAATTTTAAAATAGTATTTGATAAAACTAGAGGTTAAAATGACATATGGAAATGAGAAGTTGAACATAGATGTTGAAGACATTGATTTTTCATATTATCATGAATTTAGAAATCTTTGTATTGATTATAAATATGTTGTAAGTAATATGTGAATATTAGTGCATGAAAAATAATTTAATTAAGTCAAAATTTTTAAATTACAGTCCATATGCAAGGAGGCACCTTTCAGCGATGAACAAGAAGCACTAATAGAAGCGGATGCCTGTGATTACAATACAAAAATAACATTGAAAATGGCCAGATCAGGCAAAGGTTTGTTTATACACACTAATCATTAATATTGTTGTTTTAAAAATCATTATTATTATTTTTTATGTAACAGTTAATAATTGTAATCAAAGCAGTTAAATACTGTAACTAAAATTTTTTAAGTTTCTGGACCAATTTTAATATAAAACTAATTGATGTTTTATAACAATTTATATTTTTAACTTGCAGCTCCACGTAGAGTGCGTGTTTATGCAGATGGAATATATGACTTGTTTCATCAAGGGCATGCCAGGCAACTCATGCAGGCTAAAAACATATTCCCCAACGTGTATCTGATAGTTGGTGGTAAATACATAATTAATATTATGTGCTTAATTTATAAATTGCTCAATGATTTTTATTATATAAATTATCAACGTTTTAGTGTGTAACGACGATTTAACGCACCATAAAAAAGGCCGCACCGTAATGACTGATACTGAAAGGTACGATGCTGTGAGGCATTGCCGGTACGTTGACGAAGTGGTCCGAGACGCCCCTTGGGAATTGGATGATGAGTTTATTGAAAAACATAAAGTAATTGATATTATTCATATTATTTTTTTTTTATTTAGACTATTTTATCACATATAATAGTGTTTTAATATTTTTAGTATTCATTATAGTGAAGTAGTAATTTTAAATCGTACATATACTCATTAAAAGATTGAGTAAATTTTTTTTATATAATAAAATTACTTGATATAAATTGAATCAAGATTTTAATGTTCATCACTTTAAAAAAGAAGTTAAGCTCAATAGTTTTATGTAATTTCTTATTTCACTTATTAATAACATTCATCTGATCTTCTCTAGATTGATTTTGTGGCTCATGACGATATTCCGTACATGACCGATGACGGAGACGACGTTTACGCCAAATTAAAGGCAAAAGGAATGTTTGTCGCAACGCAACGAACGGAGGGAGTGTCAACTTCTGATATCGTAGCGAGAATAGTTAAAGATTATGATATTTATGTCAGGCGAAATCTAGCTAGAGGATACAGCGCCAAGGAATTAAATGTTTCGTTTCTTAACGTAAGTTACAACTTAATAGATTTTGTTTATGACAAAGTAGAAATGCCACTTAAGAGGATAATGTATTTTGACAATACAGTTTCTCAGTATATTTACCTTTAGGACATCACGATTCTTTTTGTTAAAAAAATTTATCTTAACTGCAGATATCCATATAAGTGTGCCCCAAATAACCCAATCTTAAGTTCATATGTGAACTAAGATCACCAGGGGACTCCAATTGGGGTCAGGTTGGTACCCAGGAGGTTAAAGTTATTTCAACTTAACAATTTAATTTGAGTATTTACTCAATCTGCACTTGTAGAAATAATTATATTTTCTTAATTGAAAAGGGGTTTAAAAAAACTTCAGCTCCCAAATAAATGTTAATATCCTCTTAAGAGCATGTCATAGAAGATTATTCTATTTTAAAACTAAGTAATGAATGATATTTGTGATAAAATGTAATGCATTGTAGTATTTATAAATGTGCATAGATTTAATATGTATAATCAATGGACTTCTTTATGGTTCAATAAATTTCAGTGCACTCACATTTCTTTTCACTTTAAATTAGTAAATATTTTTTAAAAAGTAAATGTTATTAGTATAATTAGTTTATGTAACTTAAACATTCACAAAGGATATTTGACTTTAGAGTTTTATTGCTTTCTTCATAGGAAAAAAAGTTCCGATTACAAAATAAATTTGATGATTTGAAAGACAAAGGAAAAAAAGTTATGGAAAATATTGGCGAGAGAAGAATCGACATGATTACTAAATGGGAAGAAAAATCAAGGGATTTTATAGATGCTTTTCTTCTTCTGTTTGGTCGAGATGGGAGATTGGTGCGTATATATGGAATATACGTTATAGTCACAGTTGTTATATTTACTTTGTACCTTTTTATACGACAATTGAGATTTTAATATTTTCTATGAATTTCTATATACTAAATTTATTGTTTAGCTTAAGCATCATTTAACACGCTTATTTATATAACATTTCAAATTGTTCATATACTAATTACGTCTTTTGTTTCTTATGTAATGCTTGTTTTCATTTGTTATTAAAATACAAGAGACTTTTTCTACTAAGCTGTTTTTCTATTTCTCTTTTCAATGAATAAAAACGCTTTTATCCACTAATGCATGGTGTTCTCTCTGTTATTATTTATACTACTATTATTGATTTGTTTTGCATCGCAAAGGCTGCTTCAGATAAACTCTCATTAATATATGACGCTGTCTCTTTATTGTCGTTTTCACAGTCAACAATATGGAACGAGGGCAAGGGTCGTTTAATGCAAGCCCTCTCGCCCCCTGCCAGCCCGAAGCGGGACGGTAGCCCCAACAGCAGCGACAGCAGCCATAACGACGAAGACAACACAAGGTACCTCACAGCATTCGACTCGATAGATTAACTCGTCAGAACGTCATTCTTCATTCCTCCGTATCTCTCCTGCTTGCTTTACTGAACAAACATCTTCGGTGCATCACACGAGTTTACACACTGAGTTCATTGTGTTAGTACCCTATGGAACATGTTTTTAACCCTTCTTGTAGGCACGACTGGGCATTCATGCATCTAGGTGTATTTTTATTGCATATTTTCAATTTAAAAATAGAATGAAAATTAATTATACATAAAATCTAGACTTTTTTATTAGTTTCTCAAATATTCTTATTAGAAGCATTTACCTACTTATGTTCGTCCCTTTTAGTATTTCGATTTGTATATTTTAATAGTAGTGCCAATTTGACAATTTGCTGACCTTTTTGTAATATGTATTTGTTGGATATTAGTATAAAGTCAAGATTAGCTTAGATTAATGCTTTTTAAATTGATATAAGCATTAATTTTGAATCTAAATAACTAAGGGGTTTTTTATACTAAATGCAAAAAAAAGAATATTCTTTTTAACAATTCCGATTTTGGGTTAATTATAACAAGAGAACTGTTATGATCACCAACACAAACATTGCACACACTGACATTTAAACCAGTAATTCTTTTATACTCGTACATATATTCTTTTCTTCTCCATAATTTAAACTATATAACTTAATTTTTTACTAACATCCATATATTCACTATGCTATACTATATTTACCATAATTTATTACATAACTTTGCTTCAGATCCAAGCATGAATTTAACTCTAATGCCCAGATCTGCAAAGAAAAAGTAATGTTATTATTTATGAAACTAACCCTCTATTCTTATGTTCATAAATTTAGGTAAATTGAAAGATGATTGACGAGCTATCAGCTAAATTTTTGTAATTTCAGTCCTCCACCAAAGAAGGCGGGACGGTACGATTTCTCCCATGGTAATCATTACCTTAGCGACGATTACAGCGACGACGACGAAGTACAGCAGCGCTCTAAGTGATTCTCCAGCTACCTGAATCTGTCTTTCAAATATTTTCAACTCTGACCAAATGTATCCTGTCTTATCCTCATTTTTTATTTAAGAGACTTTCAAAGTTCATAGCTTCGCTGTAAAATGATCGAAATAGTCATTATTCCCGCTGATGGTCAATACTACCTACATAGACGTGTTCGATTCCAAACGTAATTTTTGAAATTTATAGCAATGGTTGTAACTTCAAGGAGAGAAAAATTTTTTGGTGTCTTTGAACTGCGTTATTACACGATGTAAAAGAAGAAATTAATCAGCTGAATTTCAAAAGTTTAGGCTTCTAGCGTTTATTATACAATGAATAACGATGCGATAAAGCGATGCTGTGCTACACATTGCACTATTACATTAACTTAAGTGAACGTACGAATCTTAATTATTACTTGTAGATAGATTGTTACCTCGTATGTTGAGCATAAATGTTCGCGTTATAACGTCTCATGAACAAGCGATGAGAGTGAGAGAATGATCGAGCGATCGAGCGAAAGAGAGAGAGAGAGCGCTGAAAAATTCGATTTTTTAGGGAAGAATTAAACGTAAATGGATCGTTGTGATTTCGAGACTATTTAATTCGCTATTTTATATAAAAGTGTTTTATAGAATGATTCTCGGAGTAGCATATAGATTTAACGATAACAACAACAACAACAACAACAACAACAACAACAACAATAACAACAAACTACAACAACAATAATTAATAAAATTAGATGATGTATTTCATAATAAGAAAAGGGTTGTACAAGAGAAAGAAACGAGATGAAAAAATTGTAAAACTCGTTGGTCAAAATTATATCTGCAAAAGACGTACGAATGATTACGTGCATCTTTATTAGTGTCCAAAAATACAATTGCTAAAATTCGTTATTTTTTAGATTTATAATTACAATTACGTATTTAAAAGAAGGAGAGCGAGGAAAAAAGAACTAATTGAATCTCTTTTTTGATTATTGTTAATGAGCGTATATATTGCGGAAGACAGCAAACAAAAGACTATTTATTGCAAAAAAAGGAAACTAAATGCTGTGTTATGGTAGGATAGTCGTGACTATCGTTTCCATATGTGAATCATCTGTAGTGTATCAATGTATCGATGCAACGGCCACTGTTACTTGTGTATAGAAAATCAATCGACAATAGTATAAAATAGTATACTTTAGCGGCTCCTGATTAAAAAAGATAATTTACTTCATACTTATTTTTTATTTTTTGTTCTCTAATATAGATTTTAAGGCTATACTGAGACTTAAAATCAAATCATTCTTTTATTTTGAGACAAAGCATAATATTGTCAAAATAAAATGACTTATGTATCAAATGATTATAATTTTTTTTTCGTCAGGAGCTATAAGTCGTGATAATGTATAAGAATGTGGCAAGTTGCATTGCCGTCAAGCTGGTGCTACATTTTAATAGATGTATTGCGAACACGAGCTTGGGAATTATTATACGGAAATTCGTAGAAGAACGTGATTTGCGGACACATTTGTTGCCAGAGAAAGTCTGCGGCGCATTTTTTTAGATCACTTTTTTTATAAAGAATACAATGCTTTTTAGAATGTGACTTGAGCCGCCTCAGATTAAACTACACACATTTGTTCCAAAAAAAAAGAAGAATATGATAGGCGAATGGAAATAATGATGGAAAATAAAAAAAACTTGGAAATGAAGAATTGATAGAGTATTATTTTATGCCTTAAGAAACTTCGAGGATAATTGCCTTCAATTTTTTGGAAGAGATCAAATTTGCACCTTATGAAGAAATATGTGTGATTTGGGAGATGGTAAACACGAATGTAGTTGTCATAATACACTGCACACGAGTTTTTGTATCTCGCAATGAACCAATGGTGCCTAATGATTTCAATTTCGACGAATGGTCATTGACTCGGAGGTTTCTGCATAAAGTACAGTGACTGCCTTGTAACGCGAATGAGAATAAAAAGCGATTATTGTAATTATATTTGTCCAAAATTATTTTTCATATTTACTAACCTGACTTAAGAATATTTTTTACTGTAGTTTTAATTTTATAATATTTCTTTTATCAATACTGTTATTTTGATTGAAATAACTGAAAAGAATCGACGGTGTGTTTATTAAGATATCTCTAGCTATTGCTAAAACTATTTTTTCGATGCAGTGGACGTAAAGTCACATTTTACGCCTTAAACAATTTTGAGAAATGCAACTTTACGCCCTCAGCATTAAAAAATAATATTCATATTTCGGACATACAACATTACACCTTTGTGTATTCCCAGGTCCCTCGGGCCGACTTTTTGGGTGTCAAATTTTACACCTATGGTACGAAACTCGATACTTGATTGTAACAGTATTTAAAAAATGCAAATTACTTATAAAAATCTGAAATAAAACCCCCTATACATTTAATTAAAAAAAAATGTCATTTAATTTTAAATTATGATAGTAATTATTGTTCGTAATGTTGCTCAACTTACATATTATTTTTGGCTCTTTTTCACGTTATTCTACGTTGTGCCTTTACACTTCCCATCCAATAAGTATATTTATATATAACTACATTTCAAATCAAATATAGATAGTACATAAGTACAGCGTACTGCGTGTAGCATATACTACATAAATACCTCTATATATACCTATATATACGATGTGTACATGTAAGTGTGCAAGCGCGTAGAAAAGCACGTGAAACAGGAATGTGTCGCAAGATTTGCTTAAAAAACTGCAATTTTAAATGCTTGAAAATAATTGTACGTAAGTATATACTACATATAACTTGCGATTCTTTTAAATTTCTATTTTAGACTTTTAGTATTCTTATATTAAAGAACCAACTTATGTAACAGCTTGACAATGAAATCATACGAAAAATGACATCGCGCGGTAGCTGCAAAAACAACGAGATTCACATTGGCGTGATGTTGAGGTGTTTAGACAAATATCGAGGCTTCTAGCGCGCAGTCACAGTTAGATAAAAATATCCTGTACGTACAATGATTGATGATTTTTCTCGGGTCTTTGGTATAAGGCCGTAAGGGTGTTATATTGAAGCGACATTTTATCGTGAGGTTAGTTCAGTATTCTGCTAATATGTTGATATCTCTAAAACTAACCTGTTATTTATCAAATTTCTGTATAAAAATATTGAAACTTTCAAAAACTTAATTTAACATTTAAAAATGTAAAATAATGCAGTACTATATGACTTTAGCAATAATTATTTCACCAAAAATAATTTCTGTTGCGTTATTAAAATGTATTGTGATATTTATTTTTTCATAATCAAATGGAAAAACTTTTAATTAAGAAGTAATATCAAAATTTCAGTGTTCACTATTTTCAAAAGTTTTGACAACTTCTCAAAATGTACAGGTAATTCTTATAAATATAATTTTCCATGAATAAATAATTTTTTTTTACATCATTACAAATTTGTATCTTTTCAGATCTGTTCCAATAATTTGTCTTCATATTAAAAATAAAAAGAATATTCGTAAAGTCTCCACAACATGGGATAAAAGTAGAACTAAAGAATATGAAGGCAGAAAATTAATAGGGTAATGTTTCAATAATTTCTTTTACCAAGTTAGGAACTAACTTTGTAAACTTGTAACTTACTATCCTTTGATTTAATTTTATTTCAGATTTTCCATGGAACAAATATATGATGTTGTTGCAGATGTAGGAAATTACAAATACTTTTTACCATTTTGTAAGAAGTCGGAAGTCATTGTTAAACATCCAGATTTCTTAAAAGCCAATCTAGTCATAGGGTTTCCACCATTAAATGAAAGTTATGTTTCCAATGTTTCTATGATCTGTCCTCAACTAATAAAAGCAGAGTGCAAAGATGGGAAACTCTTTAATCATTTAAATACATTATGGATGTTTACACCTGGTTTAAAAAACAATCCAAAGACATGCGTTATTGATTTCTCATTATCTTTTGAATTCAAGTCATGGATACACTCGCATCTATCAAATTTGGTCTTCAATGAAATTGTTCGACAAATGGAAAATGCATTCATTGAAGAAGCTAAACGGCGATACGGTAAACCCTGCATCAAAACGGTTCGATTGGAGTTTTAAAATATTTTTAAGAAATTTAGTTCAAATTTATTTACAATTTTTATTTGATATAGTTTATATACAATATTTATTTCATAATGAGCCTATATCTGTTTACCAACAAGAAAAAATGTTATAATGAAAGTCTTAATGCGTGTACATTAAATAAAATATTATTTGTATATTACTGTAAATACATGAATATGACTAAAATATTTTATATTTCTTTTCAAATATTTTTCATACATTGTACATTAAATAAAATGTGATTTGTATATTGTTGTTAATATATTAATTTGACTAAAATGTTTTACATTTCTTTTCAAATATTTTTTGTACAATAATTTTGTGCAAATCTTGAAAAAAAAAAAAAAAAAAAAAAACTATTGTTATTCTGATCCAGGATAAATATAGGTATATAGGAATAGGTATCGAGGAAATGCGGGTATAATAGATAATAGTGAATTTTATTTATGAGAAAAAGCGCCCTCTTGGATATGAATGTTTTGCGTGCAACATATGTGAAAAATACACGCGGTTAGCAAAACTGTTAACTAACCCTAAAACTTTGTCAACAATTTTTGTTCTATCAATTTTCGAATGTAAATAGTTTTATGATGGAAGTATCTATTAATGATGTTGTTATGCCTGGTGATAGAATAAAAGATATAGAATTAGAAAATAAACAGAAAATTATATTAGGACCTGGCCTACGAACGGATGGCGAAACAGTATATGCATGTAAAGCAGGAATATTAAAAAAGAGGATATCTATCTATTATGTTGACAGCTATCAAAAAAGGTACTTTTTGAAAATATGTTTGTATTTAGTAGCATTAATAATTCATATCTTCTTAATGTTGATAAAAATTAGGTATGTGCCAAGTCAAGGTGAAAATGTTGTTGGTGTAGTGGTACAAAAAGCTGGAGATATTTTTAAAGTTGATATAGGGGCTAGTGAGCCTGCATCTCTTTCATATTTAGCTTTTGAAGGCTCTAGTAAAAGGAATCGCCCAGATGTTCAAGTTGGTGATATCGTTTATGCAAAACTTTTAGTAGCTAGTAAAGACATGGAAGCAGAACTTGTATGCGTTGATTCATTTGGTAAAAAAGGAAAGTTGGGCGTCTTGAGTACAAACGGCATGTTGTTTACCTGCTCCTTAAGTCTTGTTAGAAAGATTCTTAAATCTAATTGTCCATTATTTAATTTATTATCCGAAGAACTGAAATATGAATTAGCAGTGGGAATGAATGGAAAAGTTTGGATTAAATCGAAATCGAGTGTTGAAGAAACAATTGCTGTTGCTAATGCTATTCTAGCAGCAGAATATGTAGCACCAAGTGAATATCAAGTGATGTGTAATACTATAATGAAATCATTAGCAAAATTAAAATAAGGGTAGGTGTAATTAAATACATGTACTATGAATGACTTTATATTTATTGTACCAATATTTGTAATGAGTTTTTGTAAATAAATCTTCACAATTTTCTTAATGACAAAGTATGAGTACAGCATTGATCATAGTGACAAAATGCAGAATGAAAGATTTAGCATATGTAGTGCGGTATTGAAAATGCGAGAATTGTTAATGATCGACTACATTAACATCATGAAAGCAGAGTCACTGTAAGCGATACATTAAAGTTATCTATTAAAATTACCTTTATAACTTCTATAACTGTTTTTCACATAGGTACATTGTTTTATGATATCAAGTTACAGCAATTACAATGGAAAAAAAACTGTAACATATTATTAACAGAACAACTATTATCTGTTTGAATAGAAAATAGAAAGTTTTTTTTTTTACAGGAGTTTGTAACAGTTTGTATTTATTTAATAGTACTTATATAAAAATTAGAAACTTAAAATTTTACCTTGGTAGATGGATTGTGTTGCTTAATAATCACTAATATTAATTTTAGATAGAAACAATAATACCGATTTTAAAAAATAAATATTTAATTCTTAAATATTTAAACTGTTTTCAAATGAAGAAGCGCGTTAATATGCATGAACAAACTCCTTAATACAAATTTCAGCTGCAACTTGCTTACAAAATACACAAACTTGGTTTTATAATAAGTTTATAATTTTATTGCAAAGAGCATTATGCATTTTCGCATATGGAACATGAATGTCTTTTTAAAACGACGATTGATTGATTGATTTATGATACAAGATCTTTCAATACTTTTTCTGATATGTGCCTAATACTCGCTCTCAAAGCACAGCAATTAAAATTTCTATGCATGTACGCTGGTGGGGCCAGAAGTGACAGAATTTTTGTGCACAACCTTTAGAATAAGAATTTCTAAGGTCACAGCCTCAGTAATTCACCACTTGAACATCAACTTTTCTTTCAATCACATAGATAGCTAAACTTATACCTATTAACTAAAATACAATAGTACGATCATTTCATTCCGATCGTCAGGAAAAGTGCACAAAGCACTTTTGTACTTACAGTGGAATGTGCAGTTTCCATTTTTCTTTTTATCAAAATAAAATATATTCATCTGAAAATCAATGGTTAAATAAAAACAAAACAAATCATATATACATATAAAACTAATAATATAAATTCCGATTATCTTAACAATTAGAACAGTTAATTTATAATCTATTTTTATATATACACCAATATCGAGTACCAAGGATTTTCAGATATTTATTATGTCTGTAAATAAAATATATCTTTGTTTTCAAAGGCTATCTGTCTATGTCATGTACTTGTCTTTCATGAGGAATATACAAGAGATTAGTGTTTCACAATTCATACGCGGATCTGTTATTTAATATTATTGAATTTCTTTTTAGGTCCGATAGTTATAACGCTGACTTAACTGCAAGTAGCATTGACTTGTCTTACGGTTAATTAAACCTTAAAGCGTCTAGAACGACGAATCGCATTTTTGGATTTAACTTCGTCGTTTGCAACCACATTCTCCACTTTCCTTAAATACGCCAATAACTTAAAAATAATAAATAACGAAAATACAACAAAACAATATATCGATTAAATGACATGTGGCTTTAGCTGTGCTGGGGAGGAGTTTTCTGACATTAATATATTTTTGGTACTATAACGACTTTTATGACAAATCGAGCCATTTGTAAACTATTATTTTTGTGTCATCATAATATTAATGCCGATACACCGATTTCAAAGTAAGTATACGTTATAAATAAAAATAATACTGATACAAATTTCTCAATTCTTTTATATGCTACAATTTAAGTAAATCGATACTAAATTGAATAAAATATGAGAAAGTATTGTTAATATAACTTAACAGTTTGACTTCCCTTTTCAATTTGATCATTTTTCTGAAAAATGCTCAAGTTGTCATATTCACAGGTAGCGACGAAGGAATGTTGGAAATAATGGTTTTGCCAGCAACCATAACAGTAATCTATCATATAGGCTATTTTACTTTGTTTAACATACTATTATAGCACGCTAATTAGATGCATCTGGCTACAAAAGTGCATCGATTATACCTAAGCACAGATTTTTTTCACTTTTCTTTTTCGCAGTTTACAGATCCTCTATTTTTACAAATCGAACTAATCAGACATCCATAGAGAACGAGAGGAGACGTCTGACCAAAGAAAAATGTAGAAAAATTTTAAAATATTCAAAGTTATTTTTCTCAGGTAGGTAGGTATTCGAGACTACAATGATGATATGGATGAAAACGTCTGCCACTTATACAACGCCATTATACAATTTCAAATTATCTCGACATTTGACACGATCAGTGCAATGTTTTACAAATTTTTTTTCTTTCGAATTTAACATTTATGAAACACTAGCTAACAATTGATATCGTTCGGAAGTAGCGATCTATAATTAAATCTATTGTATCGTGTTCTGGATGTTAGGTACAGAAATTTTACACGAAACGAACAATTTACATAATATAAGCAACACTGAACGTGCCAATAGTGTACAATTTTATACCATCGCTTCCACATTCCAGTAAGACAGTTCTGTGGCAGACATTTGTGTTTGTCTTGATGAGGTGGATCTAAAAAACCTACTAGCTAGTACTCCAACCCTTGGTTCCGTAATTACAAGAATAATTTTCTTTCTGTCAGTTAAAAGCTACGCTTTACTTTGTTGTTAAATAGACAATCTAAAATAAAAACATCTTTTCGCTCATTTACAAAACGAGAAGCCTCTCTAAAGAAACGCAGAACTAAAGACAAATACTTATAAAAACTGGTACTTACTCGAGGAAACAGAAAACAAAATATATACATACGAGTTTCGTATCGAAATAATCGATGCAAATATAGACGAAATTTCGCATCTAGTGTACCTAATATGCGTACCTAATATACGACCGAATCGCTGCGCGTGTATCTCAAGTGGAAAACATATTTGGCTAATACGTACGCTTCGAAAGGATAAAAAAAAACAAAACAATATATATATTTGTACGATTCTTCGGCAAAAGAATTAATGAAATAAAAAGAACGAATCGAGAAAGGAACATGATCGCTATAATGAAATCGCCTCCAAAGAGCAAAGGAATTGTCTTCCTTGCTCATCTCGAAGCTCTTGGTATCAAAGGATAAAACTTTCCACTATATATACGAATATATAGCTAAATATTTTATCATTGCGTTTTTTTTCCGTGTAATTATTTCATATATGTATATAAAAAATTGTCTTTGCTTATTAATAGCTAAAATATTATGATGCCTTGGCTATATAAATATATATTAAATTTTATATTATCATTATTGTTATTGTATTTTTTTATCGTTTTCATTATTCATTTCATTTTAGTGTGTATATTTTATATTACCATTCACAACACAGAGTGCATAGTACGAAGCTATACCAAACTTGTTCATCCTCATTGTAAACTTTTGTAAATTGTACAAAATATTACAAAAAAGGAGGAAATAAACACTGCGAGAAGCTTCTATGCAACGACGCACAACCAATTCTTATACAACCTGCGTGCACCAAACTGTCTTTAGTTGTTTGTTTTTTTTGTTTCCCCATTATTATAAGATTACTTATTTTCGATACTATAACGTTTCAGTGAAAGTCCGACAGGAGCGAGTCTAATACAAGTGTTTTACAACCCAACGAGTGGAACTGTTTTTTTTTTTTTTTATATCACGCATTTGTTCTTTCGTGACGATTAGTACTGGTTTTAGTGGCAGTTCACCGATGATGCAACGCAACTCTTAACAATGAATGAGAAATTCCTGTGTCACTGTACAAAGTGGAATTGCTTCAATTTGAATCGAACACTATTAGCCTCTTTAAAAATGTATAAGACAAGCAGCTAGTTGCAAAACTTATTGCTGAAGAAAGTAAATTTCTTTGTTTTTATAAAAGTTCTTTAATTTTTTCCTTACGATGAAAAGTTTCACTTTTATACAGAGGATACAATTTCAAAATCTTGTATAGATCAAAAGAAATAGACTATCTTCGTAGCAAGCGTCATTTATACATTTTTAAAGATTCTTCTCAGAGCTAATCAACAGTGTAAGTATGTTCGTAAGAAACACTTTAAAAAATTAAAATCAGCCCAGTTAGTTCGCTAAAGACTATAACTACTATGCCATAAACTTTACAAAAATCCATAGAGTGCAAGAACGGGTTAAATAAATTAGCAAAGATATTTCTATCAACCTTTTTTACGAGTCAAGGTCAATCCTGTTCTGTTATTTTGTTGCTTTTTCTGAATTCTAAGCGAAAACTGAGCACAGCAGCGCTTCTTGTAATCGTAAAGATTTGTGCACACAAAATTTTGTAATTGAGAATAAATCCTTTACTCTACAAGAAAATATAAAAACAAATTTCTGCCCGTCCCTCTGTACAATTAATATTAATTTCACTGGTCAGTGTCCTTACAATTTTTTATCTCAAAGTGCCCTTTTCATCATCGTTTATTCGATTATTCTTCCAGCTAATCGTCAATCAAGTGGATATTCGCAGAAAGTAAATCTGATATGATTCTATTCGAAACTTGTACCCAATAATTCGAGAGTAATACCCATTTCGGAATTTTTGAAATTCAAAATTTTTTAATTGAACATAATTTTAATCATACAAGTAAAGTAATAGAATAAAAAGTTCTAGTTTCATATCAAACAATCTGTGAATAATAATGAGCTTTTATCGTTTGAAACAACTAAAATTCTAAATAGAATACTTATAATATTATGTTTAATCACAAATTATAAAAATTTATTGCTTGAATTTAAGAATAGAAATAAAATTTCTCTAATTCTGAATTTTCAGAACCCTCGATTAATTGGCTCATTCTGAAATGTAGGTAACTTCTCAAATGTCGACGAATTTGTACCAGCGTTTATCTATGCGCCAAACCATTATTGCAACATTAATTATTTCTCACCCCAGTAGACGAAACGAAGGAAACAACCGAAAGCTACCATTTTCTGAACAGTGGAATTCGTATTACGCAGTCTATGACAGTAGCTATTGCTCGATGGAATAAAGCTCGTTGACTCTTCGGCAGAGTTAAGTGTACAGCGATTCAAAATTAAAATCGACGATATTTGTAAAGCTATTACTTTCATTGTTAAAATCTTTTTCTTTTTTAGCAAGCCTAGTGAAGTGCACTAAAAGCCATTATACAGTATTTATTTTCTTTCATCATTGGAGATTACATTTTCAAATACTTTCGTATACGACTATTCATACTCAACTCTGCCGTCGAGTCGTTTATCCTCAATTATTCGTCCAAATCTTACCCGACCATAGTGATGAAGCATTTGTTCGATAGAATTGCCTATTTTATGGATGACTTTAAATGTAAGTGCCACTTAATAGCGTAGCATTAATTAGCTGCACATTGTTGAAGAGATACAGTTGAGTTTGCATAATCTAAGGAGGCTTGCCATTACAAGTAAACATGATTGAATTATTTTGCTATTTTAATTTCTTATTACTTTAGTGAAACTGTGAATTTTTGTATTTGTCTAGATTTCATTTTGATGCACTTTGATTATTTTATTAATATTTTTTATTTATGGATGACATGAACGAAATTGATGGCGGTTGAAAATCGCGAGGATGATGTCGATGAAGAAGATCAATGCAAGATTTCCTTGAAATCACAGCTCTTATAGAAAGGTGAACTTTTCGCGGTAAATTATATTGTTTGATTAACTTAACGATGTATATGTTTTTCAACATAACTTAATCATTCAATGGAATCTTAAATCTTCTTGCACCTAGATATGTACATTATTTATTGCATCAATCGGTATACCTATAATGTATCAATTATAAAATGAATAAGCATTAATCCTTGTTTGTGAAATTGTGCATTTCTCTTCGACATCTGCTGCTCGATCGAAGAAATGAAAATGATGTTTGATCTGAGAGTTTTGAGAAGAATATACAGTTTGTTAGCAGACTCTTGCGATTTACTATTTACATTTTATCCGCGGTATTTTATCTTTGGCTTGGTGTTCAACTCTTAATTGTTTCGAGAAGCAGATTAAATCAGCAGTAAATTTTGAACAATCCAAGCTAAAACAAAAAATTACGTACACAATTTGTATTCTTTATTTTTCAATCCGAATCCCAACAGCCTCTGAACAAATCTGCATATCTATCGTGGACGAAAAAATGATAATGACGTTTGATCTGAGAGATTTTGAGAGAAATACACATATACATGTATATTGTTTTTCGCTAATCGAATCGACGAATCTTCCTACGGATCCCCAATTACGCAGTTTCCGAAAGAGATTATACGAATCCGATGTTTGTATGCCGGAAGGAAGGAACGCATTTTTTACGTGGTATAAGCTTGTTTCTTTTTTTGTTTCGTTTTCATTGTGACGTCGATCACTCAGTACGGTTTCGTTATTTTCTCAGTAAAAAATTTTCCATTATCCTACGTACAGCCATCCATTACTCGCTTCGAAATTGAGTGCAAATATTATAAGTTATTTTTTTTTCATTTTTTTTTTACTAAAATCGCAAGACCACCTGTACACCATAAAACGGCAGTAAAAATAACTTTAGCATACTGTATCGATCTCAATTCAGGGCGACGCGATCGATCAACTTTGGAGGGGCAGAATGGCACGGTGCCTTTATTTTTCATGATTTTTTTTTATATTCGTACAAAAAAGTCTCACTTTCTGCATGATGTCACAATATAATTGTTATCGAATTTCGCCGATCGTGGCACACTAAGCTATACAATTGAATAAGACCTACATCTTACCCTAAGCAAATGCAAACCTATACAAAAGCATCAGTAGGCACTTTGTAATTGAAATTGTAATTTGAACGAATTTAGAAAAAATTTTCAGTCATTTAAAATTCATAATTAACAATATTATCAAATATATTAATAATTATTATTCACTCTTAATAAGTTGTTAAGGAAATGTGAAAATCGATAATTAGTATAACATGTGCGTAAAAACTTTCTCATTTACATACTTAAATAAATAAGGTTTTTGGTTTTACAGCAAGGAAAATTAATAAATGTAACCAAAATTTTAATACACACGGAAATTAATACTGCTGGTTTTCCTATAGTTTAGTTTTAGTTCAACACGTGAAGCTTATAGCAGTGACACACAATCTGTTTTAGTATAAAAATTTAATACTGCCAGCATCTTTTTATACGTTTAACAATATTAAATTAACAATAAAAAAAAATAATTCAAATAAACCAAAGAAGGAGGCCAATTGCGGCCCATGGTCAAACATTGCACGAATCCTATAAAATCGACTTCAGCACGAACAATCATTAAACTCTGAAGTATTTGAATAAAAAATGTCTTCTCTATGAAGTGGAAATATAAAAAAAAGTTGATTTATAAATGTCGGATAAAATTTTGAGTTTTTCACTGATTTTAACGAAATCGACTTGAATTTTTTTATATTTCCCTGCATTTCCCCGGGTTAAATTTTGTAGGATTATCTGCGTTTACTTATTTTCTACAGGTTCCCCGGCGTCCTCCTTTGATATTATATAACAGAATTGACTATCAACAATAAAAAGTGCACTACCTCTGAACTTTTAAATAAAAGGAATCCACCATTTAATCACCATAATGTTTTTGCGAATTTATATGATGTTCACATGTCCTTAAACCACTGAATCAATTATTAAGTGCCCATCTCCGCCATAATATCGTTAATAAAAAAACATATAACAAGAGAGCTAAATACTCATGCAGAAAACGAGAGTACAGCTCGTATATTTTAATGTCATGGAGCATCAGATCAATATCTCACGTGTATCTCAGCGATTTCGAGCTCACGAAATCGCCCTCAGATTTTTTTACAGTCTTACTAACAACGTATTTATCCTTAATGTTTTCGTTAAATTAAGATTCGTGGAAGTTTGTTCCAAAATCAAGCTCGGTCGTTGAGCATCAGCGATTTTATTCCCTATAAAAACGGCAAAAAACTTCCCTGTGCGGCAAATGTATTTCAAAAAAGTCTAATCCGCTCTGGAAAACCTATATCGTAGTCTCAATTTGCATTATTACGTTATTTCTTTTGAACACTTTTACTAAGTTCTGTGAACAAACATTATATTTCCGCATTTAAAAAAGAGAAACAAAGCTGACATCTTTCTTAACCACTCGATTCAGCCCTATCTATTATCTCTTTGATGCATTCTAAGCTTCGCGTGCGCTTGTATTTCTTTTTGCCTTTCATCGCTGTCTTGTTTTTTATAGTTTTCCGATATATGATGGATTGAAATCAGCAGTCTGTTAGTTTACTTACTTTATATAAAGTTGATGCATTGTGTCTTCTTATTTCTTCCTGCCCGAGCTCATAAAATGTAACATGTATGTATATACGGCCGTGCACGTGAAACGTGCAAAAAAGTTAGTAATTAATTATTTCTCTTGTTTGATCGCCGAAAATCTACAAGAATATCAGTCGCTAAAGTCGTCTTGGCTGCACGACGGTGTTGTTGTTGAGGCGAGTGGTCGTCTGATTGTTGAAGTTCTCATCCTGTGGTATGCGTTCCGTCCTCTCGTCAAAGAAACCCGGATTCAGTATAATGTTGGGCACCAGCTCAATCACTTCCTGCTCCTCCAGCTGCGCTGCAATTTCGGAGCGGAGATTAATTTTCATTGGCCTGATCCACGAGCCATATTAGCTTCTACCCTCTCTCCTTGACTATAACTCACGCTCACTCATTCTCACGATACTTTGGAACATAATGACTTTTTCGGCTACATAGTTGGCTTCTGTCAAGCTCTTGAAAATCATATACTTACACCATAACAAGTCAAAAACTCAAACGATATCATATAGACGAAAAGAAAAACAAAGAACAAATTAACAGTCATTTGTAAATTAAAGAAAACGATTTTAAAGAATATTAAAATTTTCAATAATATTAAAGTGTGGCAGTTTTTAAATACCTTTTGGCGTGAGATACAATCATTCATAAAATTACGTACATAAAAGGGAATGATAAATACGAGATTAAATACATGATATAACATAATCATAAATACATAGTAAAAGTTTTGTGGTAAATTATAATACATAGAACTAAATAAGATGTAAATAAACATTTAATGAATAGACTAAAAATATACTAAAATGATAAAAATCTAATAAAATCAATGAAATTTTCGTGTAGAAATGACTTGCCGTGAATTAAAAATTTAATAATGGCTATTCAAACAAAATAAATAATAACTTAAAATATTTTATTAAGTATAATTGGATAAAATAAAACTACAATTTTTATAGTTTGAACTATGTTTTAAGACTCGTCTAACTAGAAGATTGCCATATCCTGATAATGGATTTTGATGAAACGGCGAGAAGCGTTATCTTTTGCAAATGATGAAATAAGCGGTGCCTAGCTCATGGCCATAGTTTAAACACGTCTAAGGACTGTTTAAAAGAATAAAATTAGATAACTTAATTATTGCTAGTAGATATCCAGTGAATACAGTGGATTTCAAAATAACGCTAGTAATATCAATGCTTACGTGTTTCAGTCCATGTTTTCTTTAATATTCAATCATAAACTTCATATGAATTCAAAATTTCCTGCATCAAAAGTAAATTTTATCTCACACATTTATAATCTCTTTTTTAATAGTATTAAAAGTAATAACATTTATATGAATAACATGTTTATAAAAATTTTTAAAAATAAAGTTTATAAAAATTATCTATTTATGTTTATAATGTTTTCCATCATGGATATAAAGAAATGCTAAGTCATTGATCAAAATCCATAACCCAGAATTGGGACACTAGTAAGTCATCATGAACTAATTTCACCCATCTATCTTCATATGCATTCGCTATAAATGAACTACATCTACGTAGCCCGAATTTTCTAGAGATACATACTGAAATTTTACTTAGATCACAATGCTCTACATCTAAATTTTCAAGAATCGTAGAACTGTTCGATGCACTATTCACGAAATGTTATAATAATAAATATATAATAAAAACCACCAAAACTTATTACCTTAACTTTAGCAGAAAGCATCGGAAAGAAACACCTTAAAATAGTACAAAATTAACATGGATTATTAATAATAATTTTACTGTGATGCTAATATTTAAAGAATAGTATATTATACCAATGATGAAATGTTATTAATCTTTATGATTTAATTATATGAGAATGCAATGTATAAAAATGATCCATCTCTTCGAATAAGTTTGGTGGTTAAAATAATTGATACTTAATAAATAACGTTCAAGATAAAAATTTAAAAAGTGCAAAGTTAAGTGATAGATTAAGGAAATATAGAATCAATTATTATTAGTCTCAGTGCCATGATTTTATAAGAATAGTTAATTGAGTGCAAAAGTTAGGATAGTATAAAGTTTATATAAAAGTACTATAATTTTAAGTCTAATTATATTATGCTAAGCGCTTGCAGCTGAGAAAGATTAGTGAAAAAATGAAATGGCACTGCGACAGAATAGCGATCAAAGATAAAATAGATACAAAGTGACTCATTAAGTGAAGCTAGAGATTAGGGCCGTAGATAAGTTCAGAGGCCAGCAAATTTTGTCCCTGCTACTGACTTGTACTTGATAAATAAAAAAAATAAAAATAAAATTAAGAAATAAAAAAACAATTGGTTTTTGTTAATTTTGTTAATTTTTAGATATAAAATACAAAATACCCAACTGACCAGCATTTCCCGTTATTAGTAGCAGAAACAATGAGTTATCAAAGAGATAGAGTAGAAGCATAAGCTTTTTCAAAAAATTACAAGAAGATGCTTACAGGGTGCCTTGCACTCCCGATACAACAGGTAGCATGTACCGAACCCAAGAACCATCAGAGTTCCCATAACAATTCCCACTGCTGCCACCCAAACACGCGTATCAAAATTTTCTACTCCCGCTAGCAAGTGTCTTGCCAGTTCTGGAAAAATGTTTCACATTATTTTATAATATTCTCATCTATTTATAAATCAAAATGTTTTGCAAATCTTAAATTCGTCTTAATCAACAATATGTATGATGTACAAAATAAAGATTATACCTAATTCTTCCACACTGTGATGAGTGTGCCCTTCTACTTCTACAATTTCTCCTCTTCCAAGCTGGTTGGTAGCCCATACTCGAAAAGAATATGTTGTATTTGGTTCTAAATGATATACATCTATTTGTCGCTGTAATATAAGATAAATCAATATTATAAAAAATTCAATCTTAAGGATCAAAATATTTATTACTAAGAGGATATATAAAACAGCAATATACTGCTGTTTTTGGTATTATTAAATTAATGGTAAAAAGAAATCATTATAAGTAGACTAAAACTTACAGAATTTGGAGGAATGTGCGTAGGAATAATAGGTTTCCATTCTTCTGGTTCTTCTCCTGGAGTTGGCTTTAAACGATACTCTGCAGTAAAGTCTATAATAGGATAACCACCAGTTCCTGCTAATTCCCACAAAATGTTTGCCAAGATAGTTGATGGTTTAACCCAAACATTATGTAAAGCTGGAGGAGGTGCTAAAATCAAAATTTAGATCGAATGAATTTTCTGCTAATGAATATTTGTTTTTTAATGCCCATTATAAAACAATAAACAGATATTTTAAAGTATTGAACTTACTTCGAACTTGGACATTGATTCTGTCTTTGACAGCATCATCATCCAATGTACAATAGTAGTCTCCAGTATCGAATCTACTGACGTTTATCAGCTTTAAAACTCCATTAGGCTCAACTGTCAAACGTTTACTTTGACCATCTTCTCGACCTTCCCTAATCCATGTTATCTTGTTGTTCTCCCCCAAATTCTGTGATCCATCTTTGTTTGAACAGACTACAGTTACATTTTTTCCAAGATCCACACTAACATTGCGCACTGGCACTGAAACCACTGCTAGTGCTTTCTGCCATCCTGAAAAAAAATTCCAAAATTTAAAAAAAAATACTAAAAAATTTAATTTGTAAATTTTAATGATTTTGTAAACATAGATAATAAGCATAAATTTTCAGCAATTAAAAAGCTAAAAGAAATAATAAAAATCTTTTATCAAATAACTGCAACTTTTATAACTAAAAAATATAATTATGGAAAAAATATAACTTATGGAAAAAATGAATTAGATTATTGAATAAATTTCATAATTTTAAATATAGTACTTTAACATAAAAAAATGGTAATCATTAACAATTATCTAATCATTGACGCAAAATAAAAGTTTATTCTCATTAAAAGATAATGAAATTTTACTAAAATCTGAAAATTCCATAGGTACCATTAGTAAAAAAATTGATAAAATAAAAATAGATATTTTAAACCTCTCAAAGGTAACTTCTGGATACAAAAACATAAATAAAACAAGTATTCATAATTAAATTAGATTTGAAATGTTTTATACAAGGAGAATAAAAACTATAGTACTGAATAGGAAAAAAAAAGTTGATATATGAGCAAAAATTTTCTGGATCACAACTATTCAAGGTGATTTTTTGTTTCACATTTTAGATAAAACTTATTCTGGTATTTCCATTTACTGCGTTGCAGAAATGTGGAATCAGGGTCAAAGTACGTTAGAAGTAATAAATAATTGTGCACTTTCATATACTTATGTTCATTTACACTAATACCTTAAGTGTGGCTTTTTTCATTAAAGGGGTAGTAAATAACACCTACATTATGACTATTACAATACATACGAGACAAGCTTTTATAATAATATGTTCAAGGAAACTTTTAACAAGTTGAAGAATTTGTGGGAAAGACATTTCCAATTGAAAAATGTAGATAATTCAAATATTTTTTACTCCAACGTTTTTCTAAATAAATACATATCTTTTAGACCTGTGCAATGACTTTTCTAAAATTTTACCTACTAGAAAATATATTTCTTCAATTTTAGATGAATGCAAGTTAGTAAACTATCTATTGTGAACATAGAATATTTGACAAAAAAAAATATATAGCACAATTAGTGTTATTAGATAAATAATAACAGACATTGAACTTATAAACAGATTATTAAGGAACTTTCAGAACTCATATTTAAGTAAGAGCTAAGATATTATAAAATCTAGTGCATTATTAACTTATGATCATTTTTCTAAGGAAAATATATGTATATAAAAATAGATAATATTTTTTATTGCATTTATCTAGACCATAGGTAATGACTGTTGTTTTGATTCAATTAAAAGTGAATAAAACTTTTCATTGACAATAAAATTGGTACATCTTCTGTCTAGACTGTTAATTACAACTAGACTTGTTTTATCTTGGTATTTGGCATTAAGAAAATGATTGTATAAAAATACAAATAAAAAGGTTTGAAATAAATATATCTCTTCAGTTTTACTAAAATGGATCAACACAATTTATTTTATTATATATATGTATATGTATAATTGTAGTTACTAGCATGCCTCATTATTGCTGTATATATGCAAAATTGTAATTCAGTTATGGAAGAAAAAAAAGTGGATTAGAATAAATAGTGCTTAAAAGAATTCATCTTAATTCTTCTTAAAAGGAAACTAATATTCTTTAAAGTTCGATAAAACATATACCTAGGTACATCTTTAAATAGCGTAAATTTTTCCGTGAAACAAAGCTATTCTTACATTTAATTTACTACCAACATGAAATTTGATCGCATCCCTGCAGCTATTATTAAATAATTTCACGTAGCAATCAACTGGAGATTATAAGCCGATTTGCACGTACAATTATAATATATCGCATCTACTGTGGCCTAGCAACGGTCATTACCGCCGTTAGACGACCCAGCATCGTACATAGTAGGTATTTGATTAGATATAATGCTAAAATGCATCAAGCTGCATTTCAACGATCCATTCAACGCGCACTTATTGGCTCGGAGCACATTCGCCAATTGGATCGAAAAGAAAAAAAAACGGGATCGTAAAATTCCGCGAACAGCGATGTATATTGGATTCGCTTCGGAAGCGAAGCAGCCATTGATTCGAAAATAACTCTTAAAAAATCGACAACTCCGCATTGCACATAATAGCAAAAGAGGAAGGAGCTCGCGTGTCGTGTAGTAAACCACCTACCATACACACATTGCAGTCGGAGCCTAAACACGCTCTAAAATCCATATAGTTCACGGGGAGGGGGAGAAGGTGGGCCACATGATAATAATTGACAGCCCCGACAATTGACATGCCATGTATATACATTACGTACAGCTTAAGCACGCGAATCCCATAAACAAAAAATGCGAAATCAGTCAAACAGATATAATTCGCTCCGCAGGAAAGTGAGGGAGGACTGAGGAGGATGGAATGAGGGGAAAAGGATAATTATTGCATAACTTTCGCGGTATACACAGTACGCGACTCGTGTGGCGTCCCTGAAATATATAAGAGGATATCGCTATTATTTTCCCCGACGACGCCAGAGAGTCTACTCGTACCGTGGATAGGATCGCTCTTGATATATAGTCATACATCTATCAAGGTGAAAAGTAGCAGAACGCCGACCGCGCATTGATCGTCGCGTATAGTATTACACATTAGCAGGATATATAAATGAGCGCGCAGACGTAAATATCGAATCGAAAAATAACTAGTGCAGAGACAATAGGCAGTGGGGAAATGAACAATCCACGCGCAGTTTTGATACGAGCGTCGCACAATCAAATTTCTGCTCTCTTATACTTCCCCCTCGATGCGGTACAGCGTAGATTCTAACCCTCCCGAAACGCTATGTATACACAAATGATTCTCTCACCTGCCAGGAAGAACAGCAGCAACGCAGCACCGTGACCCAACATTGTCCCATATTAGGCGAGTCCTCACCCGCTCGCGAGCTTCGCTCTGCCGCCGGAGTAGCAGAAGCTCCTCGCGCGCACCGTCTCGATCCTCGCTCACACTCGTTTTCTCGCCTTCCCCAAAATCTTCCTTCTTCTAAATCCTCCTGCACAGCTCAGCAGAGCAGTTGAAGCAGCAGCCGCCCGCGCCTCGTTCTCAACTGCATATCTCCCGACTGATCTCTCCTACTCCTCTTCCCTATACGTATACACGATTTTTCGATTTTTTTCACGCAATACGTGTGTAGTCTCCCCCCCCCACTCTCTCTCGCTCTCCCCCTCTCTCTCTGTCTCACTCACTCACCGAGGGCGTCTTATATATGTCTCGCGCAGATATATATACCTATAGAACGGGCGCGCGAAAAGTAAATCTCGTCGGGGGAGGCTGTTTCTCCTGTACTCGCGCTATACCGCTCGACATAAAGAGCACTGCCAGACTGCGTTGCTCGGCTCTCTGCTCGTCTGCTAGGCGAATTGACCGATCGCGCGAGCGCGCGCGCACATGTTACATGTACGCCTCGCTGTATTTATGCCTATATACGTGCACTGCACACGCGTTAGCGCGGTAGGCTGCAAGAAAAGGACAGAGCGTTATTAGAGCTGTCAAACTCGTCACGCTTCGCCTAGCACCGCCCGACGATATCTCTCTCTCTCTCTCTCTCCCTCTCTCTGTCTGCCTTGCTTGCGCAGACGGCAGACCTGGTGTTACTCTGTGTGTGCAGTGTATATGTATGCGCGACTCGCGGTGAGTATGCAGCTGCGCCGCTGCATCTACAGGCAAATTTTATTGAGTGAGTTTGGCTTGCCCGTATACCTACTGTGATAGCGCCACCACCTGCCCTTTACTACTGATATTACACTCATGCGCGATACTCATACTACTTATTCGCGCACTATGCTTGTACCTATTTAATACCTATTTTATATCTTATACCTTTGAACCAGTTCGAAATATAAATATATATATATATATGTTTATGTATTCTATGCGCGTTATCCTTTGAATGGGCATGCATTGGAATATGTCGGAGCTTTATAGCGTGCGAGATGTGGAAGTCTAGCGTGCTGCATTTTTTTCTTTCTTCCTGTCTTTCGGTCATATATGTGCCTTTTTCGCTGGTCTTATCTCGAGGTTATCTATCGTACCTATTTCTTGCCTTCCTTCCTCTGCACTCGGAGTCTTTTATTCTCTCGAGGAGCTTTAGAAAAGCTGGCGATCGAGATACTTATCTTTTTGTCAGCTCAGAATAGATGGCTTTGTTTTTTTTTTAATTACGAATTGTTTATAATAATTGTAACGTTTTACTCGCCTTCTCGTTAATTTTAAATAATTGTAGGTTGTAAGTTGACGATTGCAGTAACAAATACAATGTTAAATAATTGACATCTACAATAATGTTTGAATAACTAGTGAATTTCTTAACTTATGTATGAAGCTCAGTTTAATCACATTACATATGTGGTCTCTGAATCAAGTTATTTAAAGATTAAATGTATAGAATACAAGCGATAAAATAAATGATTCATTGCTATTCTAAACATGAAAGATCAATTTATTGTTCACCCGCGTAAATTTACTACCTTATCCTATCATCGGAACCGTTAGTCATAGAATTGAAATAGATATAAAAAAACCAAGCTTTAAAATTCTCACGATATTTTAAATATTTTGCATTTAGATCATCATTTATTATAGCAACTAGATTATTTTTTTAAATTTTATAGATATAAAATTAGATATATATAAAATGAAATAATAAATATCATAAGAAAACGTCTACATAGGAATCATCAAGTTAGAATAAGCGGTTTCTGTAAGCTTAAACGAGTTTAAATCTTTTTTCCAATATTTACTTCAACCGAAATATTGTTTTAAATATTTTCGCGTTTGATTCATAGGTAAGTACTATGTATCAAATTATAAAAAATGTTTACAAATACCTATTATTATAATAATAACTATTATATGATCTTAGTATAAGTTTAGCGTGGGTGCTGTCCCATTGTTTTTTGTATTGAATAAAATATACATTACGACCTTCAGTCCATGAACTTAAATGTAAATATAATAAAACAATCGTTTTCCGGTGTGGCAAATAAGTAAATCCGGTGTCCAAATGAAGTTTATTGTCGTTAGGTGTGCCCCTCGTCGTCTGCAGAATATAAATTCGTCTTACAGAATTAAATATTTATATTATTTAAAAATGTTAAATGTATAGCATCATTTATTTAGACAAAATTCTTTAGCATAAATTGAGAATATCTAATTATACTATTATAAACATATCGCGATTTCTACTCAGTCGCATAGTCCCACCACACTTGACTTATACCACTTAATGCCAGACATCTCTTTAATTTGATGAAGTGAGTTTCTTTTAAATATTATAATTATATGCGGGGAACCTTCTCATTTTCAAAAATCTTAATATTATCAATTCAAATTTATATCGTATTCAACTCGTTACGTCCCCAATGGTGATTATATTGTAAGTTTAAGGTATAATTTTTTAATCTGATGGCCATATTATAGACGTAGTGGTGAAAGTTATAACTATATATAAGTTTTTGTAACGAAAAAACGAACCGTTTCTTATTTACTTAAACTGATAAACCGTTTCTTATTTAAATTAAACTGATATAAGAAATTCTTCTCGATCTCGGATCGGTTCAAATAATATATATAACTACTTAAATTTGTGTTTACAAATTTAGTTGACGGTAACGAAGATGCTCTTGAAGGCAGAGTATAAGTAAGTATAAAATTTGTAAACACAAATTTAAGTAGTTAATTATTCGAGATGAAACCGAGAACAAGGAGAATTTCTTAACTCAATTTACACCGGCAGTTTAGCGGTTGAGTTACATTACGATGAGTTACATTAAAGTGAACATTAACAAAAAGACCAATTTTATTTATAAATTTATGTCGGAATGGTGGCGTGTGAGAATATTACATTAAAAGTATTCTGCGTATCAAAATATATATACTGATGTCCTTATTCAATACAATTTTAGGATAAGACAGAACAAGAGGAAGCTCGTTACAAAGGCTTGGAAAAAAATA
>UELU01099221.1:0-16673 GCA_900490025.1 Megastigmus dorsalis
TATGGGCAAACCTTGAGTGCAGAGGAGAAATCAATAAGACCCTTTACGGCTCACTGCGCGGTTGTAAAGGGTCTCAATCTGGTGAGATTTATTTAGTAAAAGTCTCTCGCCATAAATCTAGGAATCATTGCGATTTCTTGATGAACTGGCTGTGCGAAATCGCACTTCTTGACAGTAAGGTGGATAAGTGATACACTTATCCATCGAACCCGTTGAGAAGAGAGCAGGGACGATATTCACTGCCCCTTGCGTGGCCGGGAATAATTCGTCTCCTTATAACATAACCAATAGGATTAAGGATTTTTTGGAGTTCTCGCGGTAAGCTTGAGGAGCGATGCGCTTCTTTTGCGAACCCGCTACGTTTTAAACGTGCTCATTGGCGAGGTGGATCGACAATGAGTCATCCATCGAGTTTGATAGAGTGAGAAGCGAAAATTAAATGTGCTACCCATTGCGCGGTAGTGCACGAGAGACGCACACTCCAAGCTGCCTATACGTCTGTCCCATCCTGCCTTTTTCCACTGAGTCTAGTACTCACCCGGCGATTACGAAGCCCGTGCGCGCTTCGTACTAACCGGAGAGAGGAAAAACTTCTTCTGCTTCTCCGGCTAACTATATCTTCTATACGCAAGAGATAGAAACGCCACCCAGGGATAGCGTGAGCTGGGCGAGGTGGGAAGGCAATTGCGCGCTTTTCTACCTTTTCTCTAGCGAAGGCGCGATTCGGGAGGGTAAATTAACACAACCTATCAAGTAAGAATCGAGTCCTGCACACGAACTCGCATTTCCGCAAGTTTGCACTTCGCGGAAATTGAGGCGTGACGTGAAAACGTCACAAGGGTTACAATTACATTTTGCGCCCATGGTGCATAATATACTATTAACTTTTGGCATTTGGCAAACTGCATTGTCAATTGACGAGATGATGACTAAATCTTATGCGAGAACATCATTGAAGCAGTTTATCCACGGAAAACTAGTACGCTTTGGGCTCAAATTTTGGGGGCTTTACTTAGCTCATGGATACTTACTGAATTTCGACCTATATTGTAAAAGTTCACCAGTTGGTGATAAATTAGGTAAGTGCGCGTGGTTCTCGCGTAGTGCTCAATTTACCGTTTTTTGCAAAGACAGCCGCCGGAAAAATTCCTCTATACCATATTTATTTTGACAATTTTTTTACCAATTTAGATCTCGGTGTACATTTGAATAAACTGACATTGAAATGTACTGGCAATATTAGAGAGAACCGAATTAAAGAAAACAATATCAATAAAAAATCTCAAAGAGGGACATATGCAGTGAAGTATGATGTTAATAGTGGAATAAACTATGTAACTATTATGGACTCAAAATTAGTATCGGTTATATCTACAGCTGCTGGAGTGACTCCTTCACTACCAACAAAAAGATATTGTGCTACTGCAAAAACAAAAATAGATATACAATTCCCGCAAGCATTCCATCTTTACAATCGTTTCATGGGTGGAGAAGATTTGCATGATGGACACTGTAATAGTGTTATGTCGAGCATACGTTCAAAGAAATGGACATGGGTGGTGTTTATTAGATTTATTCAGACTGCAATCGTGAATTTAGTAGTTATTTTCAATGCATGTGGAGATGGTACGAAAAAAATTGGAACTAAAGAATTTGTGGTGTGGACTAAGAACGTTTATGTTTTGTGAGTCTTGTAACATATCTCTTTGTCAATCGTGTATGAAAAATAAGCACTGAATTACAAAGTGTCAGTGAGAGGCGAGGGGACTTAGTATAATCAAGCACCCCGGACAGTGAGAGGTAAGGGGACTCACTAAAATCAATCATCCCATACCCAAAAAGTTGAAAATTTCCAAAATTTTTAACTTTTTATCCTGAAAAACACGCCATATATTTTTGCAGGAGTATTTTAAGAAAAAACGGTATCACCATTCGAAAAAACAGCTCAAAATACATCGAATATGATCTTTTTCAATTTTTTTGAAACCTTTTTTTTAGTTGAAAAAAAGCTTTGAAAAAGTTGTTGAAAATTCGGGGTCTTGGTCATTAATGGGTTAAAGAAGAAAAACGTTACATGTAGTATAAATAACAATAAAAAAATGAATGAACGATTACGGTTGTTAGAGGTAGTAATGGAAACAGTTTGTACACGCATGAGCAAGATTTTCATTGAGGAATAATGATCGGAATAATAATAAAAATAAAAAGGATTTTTTTCTCTCTCGCGGGAAAATTTTGTAAGAAAGGAAATTCATTTTTGTTGACTCAACTTGAACATAAAAAAATTAATAAATAAATAAAAATGTTAGGTCGGGCGAGAAGAACTCGTGCTCGTATGACCGGGCGAAAGATCTCCACTCGCAGCAAGGCAATTGCACCCATTTCCAATAAATCAGTCCTTTAATGGGAAGGTATAATGTGCAGTCCGTTAAACGTATCAGGAGTACCGCCGATTCTGGGTACTAGTCTGGCACAGGCCGATTTGGGACGAACAAGAATTGAGACCCTAGTGATAGGTCCTTCCGCACCAGAAAAGATAAAACAAAAATTAGGATCAAGTTGATCAAATTACCAAGACTTGTAGCAGAATCGACGGATTTGAACGTCGATTGGTTGATGTGTATGTGAGAAACAGTACATCAATAATAAAAAATAATGAAAGGATCAACTTTATCGAGCGGAGAAGGACTTAGGATGAAAAAAAATAATACAAGCCAGCGCATATACGCCATTGGAGTCAGGCAGGATCATTTACAAGAAAAATTGGATGAAACGAGAGAGGACCTAATTGAGTATGTCTCCACCTTACATCAGCCACAAGCAAATGCTTTAAGCTATTTTAAACTGGATCTATCAATTTTTAATGCTCGAGCTGCAGAAAGGCCTATGCATTTCTTAAAACTACTACTTGAATATGTGGAAGTGATGGGAAAAGGAATAAATCCTAAACATATAATATCGCAACCCTTTAGAGGTCCAGCACAGGATTCGTGGGAACTTATTGAAACAAGAGTGACCTCTGTTGCAAGCTTGCAAGCCATCTTTCGAGATAAATACTGTAACAGTGAGGCGCAACCAAATATAAGAAGAGAACTGGAATTTGGCTATTATCGAGGTGATAATAATCTAACTAGAGGAGAAGTTCTCTTATCATTTTGACGAACAAATTTAACAATCAATCATCATCCGAGGTATTAAAGATGTGGAACAATCGATTAATATGTAAGATTCCTTGGATCGAGTTGGACTTCTTAACTCTACGTTATCTGGAAAAAGCAATAAATCGTATGGAATTCCAAGCTAGAGAAAGGACACTACGAATTCGATCAATCAACCAGGAGTGGGGGACAGATAGAATTTTAGAGCATCTATGTGGGGGTCTACACCACACCACCAGCTCTTCTCCGGCGCCACCGTCGGAAACAGGCAATCCGGCCGCGCCCCCTATTTTAGGCCGCATGGCGAAGAGGAAGCGACAAGCTCGCTTCCGTCCAAGTGTGCTGCGCACACCAGTACGTTCGACGACACCGAGTCGGAAGGACCGTCGTCTGCCATTCCGCTCGCCTGTACACTATAACGTGCATGAATAAAAACCTTTTCTAAACGTACTTATTCGTGTTCTTCTTGTTTCTCTTCCTCGCATTCTCCCGTCTTAGGGTTAGGCGTAATAGCGCGACTCGCCTTGGGCAGCCGCGCTACATTGGTGACCCCGACGTGATTCCCGCCGACGGGACTCGAGCAACTCTTCCACGACGCGAGTGGCTTTCTTCCTCGCGCAGTTCAGTATAAGAGTGAGGACTTTTCGCAACACAAACAGTGCTGTTCTCAGCAGCGCACGTGCCTGACGAGCTTCAACGAGAACAAGTGCGAGATGGCGCACGCCAGCGGTGACTCGGCCCTACACCCAGGCAACACTACGCGCGACGACATCCGTCTCGAGGACATTCGTCTGGAGTTATCCGCCACAGCTGAGGTGGGAGCGGTGAACGGTGCCATCTACCATGCAACGAAGTACTGCCCTCGCCGTGGCAGCCCTCGACCCGGACACCGTTTGCGACGTCGCGGACGTCCTGAGGGCACCACCGGATACCGACAGGTACTACGTGCTCAGTACCCCCATTTTGAGCCGGCTGACCGATTCGGCAGACCGCAAAATACATACGTTGTTCACTGGGCTCGAGCTGGGCGACCAGAACCCGTCCCAGCTCCTCCGTCGGACGACGTCCTGCGGGTCAGGTGGCTGGACCTGCTGCCCCAGCAAGCGCGCCGGATTTTATGTCATCAAGACCGCGGGGCTCGAGGAGCTGGCTAAGTCCGCCGACGAGCTAATGGACGAGGGATCGACAGTCGCAGCGGCATCGCCCGCACTCAGGGGCCGGGCCAGGTCGCCGGCGCCATTACAGGGAGCCACAGCTGCCGAGCTGGCAGCCATTCGGGCCACGCTCGCCTAGCTCGTAACAATCACGCGCAACAACGTGGCCGCGACTTCCGCCTGCGCAAGCCGACCGGCACAACGACTGTTTCTGATACGCAGCGTGACGCGCAAGCTCGCTCGAGGAACCCTCGTACTGCACGCCATGAATGGGATACCAATGTTCATCGTCGCCGATGTCGACACGCTGATACTTGGTGCGAACTTTCTCTCGTCGCGGCCTCGCCAGACGTCGCGGTTGCCGGTACAGTAGGGATCGCATCGCTACACAGCGTTACCACCGCAGCAGACGCCTGCTGCGCCAAGGGTCCTCAACGCCACCGCTTTACGGCGCTACTTCAGCGGTTCGAACAGCTAACGCTGCCACCCAGAGCCGTGGTCACTCTACCAGACCTGCCTGCCGACATCAAATAACGACAGCAGGACTTCCGGTGTTTGCGCGCCCACGCCGCCTCGTGGGGGAGCGCCTCGCAGCCGCCAAGGAGGAGTTCATCGCCTTACTTGAGCAGGGGGTGATACGACCGTCGTCGAGCTCATGGGCAAGCCCTCTGCACATGGTCCCGAAGCCAGGAGGATGGCTTCACCCGAGAAGCACCTGCAGCATCTAGAGCAGCTGTTCACGACTCTGCGCGACACCCAGCTGCCACCGAACATCGGCAAGTGTACCGTGGAAGCCACGGAGGTCACCTTCGCGGGCTATCACGTCTCCGCAGCAGGTTTTAGGCCCCCGGAACCGAAGGTGCAGGCTATCCGAGACTTCCCACAGCCGAAGGACTCCACGCAGCTGAGACGCTTCTTGGGCACCTTCAATTACTACCGCCGCTGCATCCCGTACGCAGCCGAGCTGCAGGCGCCGTTCAACAACCTCCTGAAGGCCAGGCCGTAGAAGCACCCGATCACCTGGTCGCCCATAGCTGAGGAGTCGTTCAGCCGCTACAAGAAGAGCATCATCGACGCCATCGCAACAACGTTACTGCTTCCGATGGCACCTCTCAAGCTGAGCACCGATGCTTCCAGCACCTCATCGGCACAGTTCTCCACCAGCAGCAACCGGACAAGACTTGGAGTCCTTTAACTTTTTTTTCCAGTAAGCTGCTGCCGGCGGAGAGAAGGTACAGTACGTACGACCGTGAGCCGCTTGCCGTCTACGCTGCCGCCAAATACTTCAGGAGACTTCTGGAGGGCTAGCCGTTCTCAGAGAGGACCGACCGCAAGCCTATGATCTATGCTGGACGACAGAGCGCAGACAAGGCATCGCCGAAGCGGCCTGGTGGAACGCCTTCACCACACTCTCAAGGCCGCCCTCAAGTGCTCGCCGCAGACACCATGGCCAGACGCCCTTCCCACGGTGCTGTTCGGCCTCCGCACAGTCTTCAAGGAGGACCTGCTCGCCTCTCCAGCCGAAATGCTATTCGGGACCACACTGCGTGTCCTCGGCGAATTTTCCGTTTCAGGGCACCAGCCGGCGAACCAGTAAGTCTTAGCAAGACAGCTTCGGGACTTGTTCGCAGCGATAAAGTCAGTCTCAGCGTCGGACCACTCTCTACGGTGCCCCTTCACATACCGGGACCTCCAGACCTGCACGCACGCCTTCTGCAGGCTGGACAAAATCCGGAAGCTCTTGGAGCAGCCGTACACTGGCCCTCACCGTATCATCCGCCGCATGAACGCCAGAACCTTCGTCCTAGACTTCAACGGCGCGGAGAAAACCATGTCGACCGACAACCTCAAGCCAGTCTATTTGGAGGCCTCGGATCCGCGACCGCCTCCAGCTGACTATTCGCCTACCAGCCCACCCTGACCTCTCGTAATTTTGCCAATTTTTCAATAAAACTTTGTATGCTAAGGGTGCAAAACTAAAATCTTAGCTCAGAATTATTAAATTCTGTCAATCCTTTTTTATATGGAAAACAATTTTTCTACCAATTAAGTGATTATACACGGTGTAAGAACTTCATCGGATTGTCTACATACCAATCGCAGATCATGGAATTCTAAGAACAACGTAACAATTAGTAACAACGAGTTATTAAATGTCGAAAGTCTGTAAGATGAGGCAATCCGCGGGCGGTTATAGTGGGTGGCAGAAGCGACGGCGAAAGGTGGAAAAGAGCAGCGCGAAGAGGCGGAGAGTGGCACTCGTTGCTCGCGGTCGCACGTACGCTTGCACCGTCAGCGGAGGGACAGGGACAATTGAACAGCTGGCTTCCTTTTTGGAAAATACTCGATTATTTATTTCATACGTTATATGGAAAATTTATCATTTTAATTGTCTATAATAATCATTTTAATACTTATTGATGAAAACTATTAAATTTTACAATGAACAGTATTCAAGATCAAAGTAGGTAAAAGCATGAATTTTTATAATTATAAATCTGGTTTTGCTAAGGTCTGAAGATTCAGAAAATTTTGGAGTCTACTAAAAGTGTGGAAAGATATATTTAATATTAAACTTACAATAATCAGGAGAGTAAGTAATACTTACGAAAAAAAGTACAAAAATACTGTAAAATCAATAATGAAATGAAACTTGCTTAAGATTTGACAAAGTTTAGAAAAATTAAAGAATAAATTAACTAAAATACTACTCAGCGATTCGTTTACTGCTCGAATAACTCGAACTTAATTATCGAACCCAATTTTAAGATACAAAATTATGCGTAACTTATGCAAAACCTTAGGTAAATAATAGTGCTTCGTTCATCAAAAGCGATAAAACAATGTAGGGGAAAAGCTAATCGGTATGTACACCTGCTATTTGGCCTTACGAAATTTCAGATTTCACCAAGAATTTTGCACTACAGTATTTTATTTCCAAAAAGACATTGTCCGAACTTTAAATCTAAATCTTATAAGATCATAGGTATGGAACAGAATTTTATTCTTAGAGGAAGTCAATTAACACTTATCAAGCTACAATAAGAATATTTATTACTTGAAAGAAACGTATGTTACAATAATCAACTAGATTTCACAGCCCCACAAAAAAAAAATTGAAAGTCCCAAAAACTTGACCATGGTAGTTATATGTTTTTGGGGTCGCTGATTCCGAATCCGGGATCAGTTTAACCCCATCGGATCTTGGTCAAGGTTATTTCAAGGTCAAATGTACAAAATTAGCGGCAACCAAGGTTTAACAGTACATACATATGCTTTTGGGGTCGCTGAATCCGAATCCGTGATACGTTTGACCCCATGGCACAGTGGCCGGAAACGTCAAAAAAATGCATTAAATTCTAAACCCTAAGCCCTTAAACCCTAAACCCTTAAACCCTTAAATCCTAAACCCCTAAACCCTAAGTCCTTAGTTAGGTACATTCAAATTTGTTAGAAGTATATGGAATTCAATAAATTACCCATAAAAATTTCAAGCCCATTACTCTTTTTTATGGTAACGATCTATTTTATTGTCAAATGATCTACGAAGTGGATTACGTTTCCGCTTTTTCGATGTTGATGGTAGATCTCGTTGCAATGACCAACAGTAATCTGCTAACATATTTACGTCCCATCTTCCTTGGTACCTACCCTGCATTTCCTTCATATCTTGATGAAATCTCTCTCCCTGCTCTTCGCTGTAATCACCTAGGTTTTCTGGAAACTCATCTATATGGGAATATAAAAAGTGTAATTTTAGATTCATTAAGCAGCCTTGCTTTTTGTAACTATTTACTAAATTTAATACTATTTGTTGGTAATTTTGGCTCTTATGATTTCCAAGAAAATTTTTAATTACCTTCTTGAAACATAACCATGCTTCTTTCTCTGTATGATTTATTTTCGCCACAAAACTTTCTTCATTTACTTGTGCAGATATCCTCTGAATCTTCTCTTTCATCAAATGGCGATTCATATATAGGTTTTGTAACACTTTCAACGTTAGCGTAATTAATTTGCGACTTGTTACTACTATTAACTCCATGCAAATTTTTATTACAAAAATAACAATTTTCTTTCCCACAAGGTTCCTTCCATATTGTAGGCACTTTCATTTTTACTTCAATATTACCATTTTTGACAATTTGTAGCATTTTCCTACATAAGCCGCATATGATTTTAGGAACCCAATCAATTTTTCATTTCTAAGTCAAAGATTTTCTCATACTGCTTTTTAATATATTGACTGATTTTTCTTCTATTTTTTGGGGTCTCACACTTGCTACATATGTAACAAAAACTATCCTCTCTCTCACACTTGCTACATTTATATATATATATATATGAATCGCCAATTGATGAAAGAGAAGATTCAGAGGATATCTGCACAAGTGAAAGTATGGATGTTGAGCAAAATTTAAAAAGGCACGATAAAGATGAAATCGTAGAAGAAGAAATGGAGAGAGAACCTGAAGAAGATGTTATTGCGGAAAAAAAATCGCCTAATGAAAACAGTAACGTTGCTAGTACGAGTGTTATAAGTGACGAGGAATACACCCCCTATAATGCTAAGAACGAAAAAGGTCCACTTACACAAGAAAAAGTGAATGATCTCATACGCGATTTGGGCCTACCAAAAGATGAGACAGAGTACTTGGCTTCATGGCTGAGACAAAAATCTAATGAAGCTAGAAAAATTAAAGTTTCTTACTACCGAGACAGAGATAATGAATATCGTGATTATTTCGCTTACGATGAAGAATTTTCCTTAGTGTACTGCAAAGATATAGTTGGGTTGATGAATCGTTTTAAACATGGATGTTACAAACCCAACGAGTGGAGATTGTTCATCAATTCGTCGAAGAGAAGCTTAAAAGCGGTTCTATTACACAATGCAAATGTTTATGCAGCCATTCCCATAGGATATTCGGTAATACTGGATGAAAAGTACTGTAACATGGAAGTAATATTAAACCGAATAAAATACAATGATCATAAATGGAAAATAAGTGGGGGTCTTAAAATCATAACAATACTTTTAGGGCAACAATCGGGATTCACAAAATATCCTTGCTATTTATATGAATGGGATAGTAGGGATAGAAACAATCATTACATAAAGAGTCTCTGGCCCCTAAGAAAAACGTTCGAACCTCGTTCTAAGAATATAAAAGAAAAGCCACTTGTTGATCCATCAAAAATTCTAATACCACCTATGCACATTAAATTGGGACTTATGAAGTAATGGGTAAAATCTTTAGACAAAGATGGTAACTGCTTTATGTATCTACGAAGTCAGTTTCCCAACTTAAGTGATGCTAAAGTAAATGAAGGAATTTTCGATGGCCCTCAGATTCGTAGGATGATAAATGATGAAATTTTTGTTACGAAAATAAATCATACAGAGAAAGAAGCATGGTTATGTTTCAAGGAGGTAATTAAAAATTTTCTTGGAAATCATAAGAGCCAAAATTACCAACAAAAAGTATTAAATTTAGTAAATAGTTACAAAAATCAAGGCTGCTTAATGAATCTAAAATTACACTTTTTATATTCCCATATAGATGAGTTTCCAGAAAACCTAGGTGATTACAGCGAAGAGCAGGGAGAGAGATTTCACCAAGATATGAAGGAAATGGAGCGTAGGTACCAAGGAAGATGGGACATAAATATGTTAGCAGATTACTGTTGGTCATTGCAATGAGATCTACCATCAACATCGAAAAAGCGTAAGCGTAATCCACTTCGTACATCATTTGACAATAAAATAGTTCGTTACCATAAAAAAGAGTAATGGGCTTGAAATTTTTACGGGTAATTTTATTGAATTGCATATACTTCTAACAAATTTGAATGTACCTAACTAAGGGCTTAGGGTTTAAGGGTTTAGGATTTAAGGATTTAGGGTTTAAGCGTTTAGGGTTTAAGGGTTTAGGGTTTAAGGGGTTAGAACATATGTATTTACTGTTAAACCTTGGTTACCGCTAATTTTGTACATTTGACCTTGAAATGACCTTGACCAAGATCCGATGGGGCTAAACTGATCCCGGATTCGGAATCAGCGACCCCAAAAACATATAACTACCATGGTTAAGTTTTTGGGATTTTCAATTTTTTTTATGGGGCTGTGTTATTAATGCCTGTTAGAATAAAATTTCCATACCTTATTGGATATTTTTGAAAACACTTTCTTTTAAAGAAGTCATTGGTAGCGCTTCGAAACCATAGCATAGGAACAATATAATACAATTATTCACAATAATTCAATTTAATATATTAATTGATTTATTGAATATTTTGGAGAATACTCTAAAACCAGAACAGTCAAACGATATCCAATTACAACAATTGGCTATAAAAATTTAGCTGCTGCTAGCCTGTAAGCCTGTCAATTTTTATAACTTCGCATTATGCCTGTAAAGCTGTAAATTTTCAAGTCTTCTCGAATTTTTCGAAAACCCTCTTTTCAAAAAGGATATGCAATTCATACTAAACCTTGCGAGAAGCCGCAATTTACAACAGATATGGTAAAGATACCAGCTGCTTGTATAGCAGTAGAATTTCATACTTATGGTTTCGAAAATACTTTATTTCTGAAAACGGAGCTTTTTAAGTTGGGATCGCGAACAAAAGTAATAGCAAATAAGAAATATTATTTTTTTTATTTTTTATTTTTTAAGAAATACATGCATTTTATATTGTAGCATTTTACTTTTGCAGCAAAATATATTTGTTAACTTGATGAACTCACAAAAGACCAGGCTCCGTGCAACACAATCCGGCCATAACACTTACAATTATCCGACATTTGCTTGTACAACTATGAATTTTCTACTTTTTTGAAAATACTTTCTTTCCAATAAGGCATTACTGAACTTGAGAGATGTGAACAATAGAATGGGTAGATATTATTATTGGCAGCAATTTAATTGAAAAATTTAGTTGCTGCTAGTCTGCTAATCTGCAAATGTATTCTTATATCGCTTAGAATAATTTTGTAAGTATCTAATTTCATTACATTTACATACAACTACCTACGAGTCGCATGTATAGCGGGAAATTTTCATACCTATGTTTCTGAAAATAGCTTATTCAAAAACTGCATTGACTAAACTTGCAATCCTGAGGATAACCCCTGTCGAATAAGATTATTTAATTCAAAGGTTTAATTGATAGTTATATCTTTTGGATAAAATTTAAAAGTGACTTATTTCAATAACTAAATTTAAAACTAAGTGGCTACTCTATTTCCAAGCCTTATCGAATGATTTTGAAAATACCTACTCTGTATCAAGAAGGACAATTAGCTAACATTGCAGCAAGAGTCACGTACAGCTGAGAATTTCCATACCTTTTTGAATGGGATTGAAAATATTTTATGTTAAAACGGGATTAATGTTAAATATCGATACTAGTACGATAAATTGTACTAACTCGCTGGTGTGCAAACGTTCACACAAGGATGGAATTTATTTCTCTCTCATGTATCGAACAATGGTTTATGACACGACGTGTGAGAAGCTCAATTGAACGCATGCGTCTTTTTTACCTCATGAGATTATTGACAGTAATTTAATTTTTAATATTCAGCTACTATACACGTGAGAAGCTACTCTCTACGAGAGATAGAACAATCAATTAGGATTATCAAATCATTATACTTTCGTAGATTCTCCAATTATTATTCAAATAAAAGTTAAGGGGATGTGCGACCCTCGGAAAAATTCCTACCTTACCGGTAGTGTCCGTAATTTCGTATTGAACAAAATAGATAAGATCGAAAATTTCGAGGAAGAAAATCTCCGGGATTCCTGCATGGAATTTTATGAAACTGCAATGATATAATGCTTACATCATTTCTGAGGTCGTAACAGAGCGTTTTTTTCGAAATTCAACGAAAAAAAGAAACGTTTTCTACTCTTACCTACTTGTATGAGAGACGCCATTTTGATTTGCATTACCATGTATACCTATATATATATGCGTGAATAATGCAGGTAGATAACTTTAATTTTTTTGTTTGAATATCGAAAAAAACGCTCTGTTACGACTTCAGAAATGATGTAAGCATTATGTCATTGCAGTTTCATAAAATTCCATGAAGGATTCTCGGAGATTTTTTTCCTCGAAAATTTCGTCGAAAATATTTTCAGGTACCAGAATCTACTTTAAAAGGTTGGGCAAAATCGCTTTACCGGAGATCGTGGGTTCCCCTTGTTAGTATATTCTCCAAAACATTCGATATATAATTCATTGATTAAATTAAATTATTGTGACTAATCGTATTTGATTGTTGCTATGCTAAGGTTCCGAAGCTCTATTAGTAACTTCTTTAAAATAAAGTGTGTTACGCCTCTAACATATTTTATGTTAATTATTTTCCTTCTTAACGAATAATACTCTCAATTACCTCCTTCTACCGACCCGAATATTTTAAGCCAATTAGTTAAATTAGAGTTTCCCCCGTCATATGTCAAAAAGAGCCACATTACGAATAGTGTAAATGTCGATCAATTAGGTGTTTCTAATGCCCATTAGTTGACATCGGTTTATGCCAGTATATAAACCACTTGTCCTTTTATGGAACATCTACAGCTCTATTTTCAAATCATAATTTACATATTTGCCTTAAGTGCACCTCTTTTCCGAATCTCTCAATTAATTCAATAACATCTCAAATTCTCTATTACAAGTTACTATAGTAAATACAACTTTTCATAAATCTTCCGCATTTAGATAATATAAAAAGAAGTCACGAAAAGGCAAGCTCTCAATTCAGTTCAGTCGCAAGCCATAGAATTACCTAGCCCGATCGCTACGCGTTGGACCCTTCGTGCCGTACTCTATCTTACGGGCATTGCGGGTCCATTGTACATCATCTGCAATGCATAGCGAGCGCACCTGTATTTGCACATTCTAAGTAATCCCGGTATTTCAAACAAGCCCAGACTACTACTCCAAATATATATACTTATATAGCTCTTCAAAATTTACATTTTTCCGGAACGTCGACAAACCCCTTCGCAACCAAATAGCATCAGTTGCACTTTAGCTTTCGCGCAAGTACCTCGTCTACAAGTTAACCCGTATTACTTCGTATCCACGCGCTATTTACAGTGTCCAGAGTTGTGTCAAGATATACTTAATAAACACTGAAAATTATACTACTTCGCTTTCGCGCGCTACTAACAGTGTCCGAAATTGTGTTTAAACATACTTAACAAATATCTAAAATTGTTAAGTATTGTTGTAAAACTGCTATAAGAAAAATACCAAAGTCGTTCAATAAATATTTATATCAGAGACCGACGCATAACTTTCTTATTTCACAACATCTAAAAAACCCAAGGTAAGAATTTCAAATAATATTAATTCATTCGCGCGACGAGCGTCATTCCCCACCTCTTCGCGCTGTTACTTTCCACCTTTCGCCGCCGCTTCTGCCGCCCGCTGATTACCTCATCTTACTAATTTTTAACAGTTAATAACTCGGAAACTACTTGTCGGATCGAAAAACGAGAAATACCCATTGTTCTTAGAATTCCGCGATCTATCGAATGGTATATAGCCAATCCGATGAAATCCTTACATCCGGTATTGCTACCAACATATATTACTATTCGTATACCCATACTATATTTAAACAATTAATTAACATTTATATAAAGTAGACACTACTCTATTAGAACAAATGATTAAATTTGAGGAAGCTAATAAGAAATAATTATCATATATAAATATGAAGAAATATATTGTTCTTGATGATATTCAACTTTTTGAAATAAATTGACTTGGTTGAGATTAGAATCCGAGCTTTAGAAAAACTTGAAATTCTCCGCATAACACCTTAACCCACACGAGGAAAAATAGTTCTCTAATGTTTATATTTTAAATGCAACTAGATACAAAATGAATTGAATCCTAGGCTACTACAAAAAATAATGAAAAATATGTATCTTAAGACACAGAATTGTATGTTGCTATAAAATATTTATAAATAATTATTAACATCTTGTAAATTGTACGATATCTCGCCAAAGGCCTATAGGGAGAATGCCGATAGAAGACACCCAGCGGGCGATGAACTCACAACTAACCGGAATCGTGCGAGCCTGTTATAGGTGAAGTCTGTAGTGCTCTCTCCGAGACTCCCGAGATAGAAGTTCAGACAAAATCGAGTACCATTCTCAATACTATATTACCTCGATAACATGAGGAACGGAAACAGTACTAATGAATTAGAGAAAATATGAAAATTATAAGGCAAAACTGAATTAAGAAATTTTAAATTAATGCAATTACAAGACTACTCAATGGCTTTAACAATATTCGAAGTGTTTTTGTACAAATTTGTTAAAAAATATCTGTCCTCCACTCTATTTAGGATATTATTATGGAAATATATATTCAGCATTTCTGAAAACTCGCGTTTAAATTTACCTCTTTCTTTATCGACAATTCGGATGTTATTGAAGTCGATCTCATGTCCAGTGTCTTTGACATGGAAAGCTAACGCTGACCTTTCGGAACAATTAATAACATCTCTTCAATGCTCGTCTCTACGTTTCTTCAATTTCCTCTTGCAAGTGGAGCCCGAGGAGAACAGAGTGGCTGCAGCTCTACGTTGATTGACTCGGTCGACTGATTTTCAACCCATTATTACTCAGCAATTACTGATTGGATCGAAAAGTTTCTTAATGATTTTTTACTTAGAATTTTTCGCTCTATCCGATTCCGTCGAAAGTGATAATCTGTTCGTTAACATCCTGTATAAATTGAAGAGCAGTCCTTACAATTCTTCTATACATTAATTAATTCTGTAGACAGTGTTGCATGTTTCTAAACTATTTAGATGGTCTTTCCCCAATCTAATAATGTTATTAAGTTTATTACACATTTTGTTCATGGAACCTACATTATATTTATAACGAAGTGTATTGAAATTAGTTTATTGCCAGTATCCGCCCTTGTTTTGTCTTTGCGCATTAGAATAATGAGTTTGTTCCTCAGTCTCGTATCACCTAGACTTTCTATGATGATTGCGTTTCATAGTAGTTTCAAATGTAATTATTTAAAAATATTTTTATAATAAGTTTAAACTTTTTTATATTTTATATTTACTAATTTGTTTTATAAGGCGGCACTTTTAAGGTTGTATAGGCTATGCCATCAAATTCAAAAGTTAGTCAAATTTAAAAATTAAGCTTTTATGATTTGAAAGTATATTTTTATACAGAGCTACACTAGTATTGAAGATCGGAATCGGTTAAAATTGATTTAAATGTGTTTTAAAGTATTTTTTGACTATATGAAGACTCATTTTACAAACCTTTGGCTGCAAATTTGCCCTTTTTTACCATGTTAATTCTGATTTTTTCATTTATAGCTAATGATATACATTTTTTATCGTTGATACATGTTTAAAGTATAATTAGTTATTGGTATACAAAATTTCAAGTACTTGACATTATTTTTTCCTTAGTTTTTTCACGATTATATGTGAATTTTGGTATTAAATTGATAGATATAGGTATACCTCGCATGTTAAATTGAAATTTATACTTAATAATAACTTATAAACGAGCTAATCAATTCTTCTAAAATTTTGTGGGTGATCTTGTATTATTAAAATCTACTTATTTACAAATTTTCAATTGTGTGTCATCATTTCGACTATATAGCCTATACAACCTTAAAATACAATGTGACATTAAACTTTGATATAACCTAACTCAGCTAAGGTGCGTCTTTGTGAATTGTTAATAATGCTTTTTTTTATTCATGTAAGAAAAATTGCTTAAACATAGTGTTTTTTTTTGTAGATTGAGCAGGGGAGTAACAAAAGCTCCTGAAACGTCACAAATATATTGAATTTGCAAAAAAATTGTGTTTGCATTCATCAACTCCTTCACTACCCCTATTTTAGAAATTATAGCGAACAAAAGTATCAAATCATTAATTTATTATCAGTAAGGTTTAAAACAGGATGTAGCGCAATTTTTCACATTAATTATTAGATCATAAATATCATTCATAAAATGTTTTTATATAAATAATTAGTGTACATCACATAATTCATCATAATTATGATGTTCCTAAGTAATTCCGTGATATTTTATTTGCGTTTTTCTTGTATATTGTAACGTGGCGGATTCCCGCACGTTTACCGCACGATTTTAAATAAAAAAATTGCCTTTTACGGCAATACAAGCAGCCAGAAAAGATATCCCTCCACCTTTCGTCTCGGACCGTTTCATAAAAAAAGCGATTTGTAGAAGCCATGTACTACTGAAAATTTTCAGTAACTAAATAAGTCAAATTATTACCGTTATCTATAGTATATATATATATATATATATAT
>UELU01099223.1:0-24986 GCA_900490025.1 Megastigmus dorsalis
CTCTCTCTCTCTCTCTCTCTCTCTCTCGAGGAATCTCGAAGATTGATGAATCAGTCGCTCTCTCTCTCGAGACAGATAGATAGATATAAGTTTATTTGTAATGGTTTACAAAATGTACATGTTAATACAATATAGATTTTTCTTTGAAATATGCATTTTCATATTTTTTGATTTTCATAATCGCACATTTCCAGTCTTTCTATGATATCACAGCTTATTCAGAGAGAGAGAGAGAGTGCGACTGATTCGTCGCGGGCACTCCTTTTGCCGGCAAAGTAAGTGCCTTATCCTTCAGAGGACGGGAAATTTTTACTACAAATCGACATCTAAATCATGCATTTATATATATATCGAATGTTTGACTCAAGACAAGTCGTCGACCGAACAGGTGGTGCCTAAATGTACCAGACCCGTCCGCAAGGAAATGGTCAATGCAAAAAACTTAAGGCTATGATTTTAGAGATATTTTCATTGTATTTTTTTGCACAATATACGGGAAAAATACTCAAAAAAGTCATGGATGCATCTCGATATTCAAAAAAATCATTCAAGGTCAAATTTCTTTTTTATCCTATTTTAAGCTGAAACGTCGTATTTCTACGATTTTTAAGGAGTTGCGTACGAAAAAAAAAGTAAAAAAAGTCCAGGATGAATAATCGGTCTTGAAGAAAACATAGGGAAAATATTTATATTTATATATATACCTACACACGTATGTACACACTACATTCGCCAACAGTCGTAAAAAGAAATGTTGGAAAACAACGTTTTAGCTCAAAACAGGAAAAAAAATTTGAACTTTTGATGACCTTTTTGAAGATACAGGATGTCTGCAGAATTACTTTTACTATTTTTACTAAATTCAGCACATCAAGTAACTATGCTATGCCTGTGTGCTACTCTATGCCTTTGTGCACGCACATAAAGTGACAAGCCTGGGTTAAAATTTCGGAAAAATTGATTTTTTTTATTTATTCAGATAGCGATTTTCTCTTAGAATAATGTCACGTTCCCCGTTTGTCGAAATTTAATTTCTTCTTTATGTTACAGAAGAAACAGTGAACATGCAGATCTTCAAATTTACATTTCTCTGATATTTTACTTCTATATATTCTATATATGTGACTAGATCTGCACTTTATACACTTAGAAAAGTTGGGTCACTAGCCTCATAAAACACGAGAGCGCTACTGTATTTTTATTTTGGTGCTGCTGCTGCCTCGTTTTGGAACGTTTGACGTCTCAAAGTGGGACAAGAGATACTCCGAACGCGGACCTAACCTTTATGTGAGCGCTAGCGGGAGAGATGATGCCTCGCTTTGGGGCAGTAGATGTCCCAAAGTGATGCAGCAACCATACCAAAACAAAGTATAGGAGTCCTCTCTTGTTTTGTGCAGCTGTTATACCAAACTTTTCTTAGTGTACGTAAGGCACGAGCGCGCAAGAAGGATAGATGCAGGAATCCCGAAAAGAAAGAAATTTAATAATTACAATGGCCTCTGCTTCTATTTTGTAAATAGTAGTATATGCGATTTGTGCTGAATTCGAGCTGCTGATGCAACGAGCATGGCTATAGTTATATTAGATTTAAATGCGCTTCAAGCCTAAACTATGTTCGACATTCGTGAAAAATATTTTTTTCCAAGGCCATGGACATGCTTATAATTGAGTCGCATTTATTTCTTATAATCTGTTCCGTGTTGCGAATCTATGTAAAGATATGATTAATTTCAATACTAATTGCAATGACTGCTTCTAGGTATCTTAGATGTGTATTCTACGTACAGATACATGTAAGTTTCATGTAGTTGACACTTTGACAGCTAATTTGAGATTAACACTCATAGGTAAATATTTAACTTTTTTAATCAAACTACAGTTTTAATCGTAGATCGTGAGTGAATAAATAGATAAACTTTTATTATTAATAGATAACAATTAATCACTCGGAAACTACTTGTCAGATCGAAAAACGAGAAAGATACGTGGTTCTTAGTATTTCGCGATCTATCGAATGGTATGTAGCCAATGCGATGGAATCCATTAATCCTGAAGATGTGTCGTATTCTTTTTTATAATCTGTTCCGTGTTCCGCATCTGTATAGAGATATGGTTATTCTAGGTATCTTACATGTGTATTATACGTAGAGATGCATGTAAGTATTCATGTAGTTGACGCTTTGAAAATCAAGGTTAAATGCACAAATTTTAGGAATTTTTTTTATTTCTTCCTGGCGTCTACCTAAATTTTATTATTATTATTTACTGAAAAGATTTTCATGCATCCAATTTATCTGTTGGAAATAATATATAGTTAAATAATTCCGAAGTATACAGTTTAAATGATAAGCTCATAGCATAACAAACCTCCTAAGACAAGCTTTATAGAGAAGTGAGTTAGATTTATACAAAAACTAATCATCCGCAAGCGCTGGGCTTTTGCATAAATAACGTACTTATCAATACCTATTTTGTCCCAAAACCTCTGCGTTCTATCTCAAAAATTGGCAAAATGGTGAGGTTTCGAAAAAACGCTTAAAAAATTTGCGTTTTTGCATTTTTTTCACAAACTATTCGTCCGATCATCTCGTGTCGGTCCTCGTATTATTCCTATTTTCATTTTCTACAACTTTCCTCCTTGGACGATTTACATTATTCCGTTAGTTTTCAGTTGGGAACGAATAAAGTAAAATAAAAAAACACTTTATTGCAATAAAAAATCCATTGAAAATCAATTAATCGCATTTTCGAGTTGGAATTAAGAACTAAATGTTCTATGCATTGTACATGAAGTGGTGGTACAGGTGGAGTTTGAATGGGATTTTTGTCACAAAACCGTTACGTTTTTATCCCTATTGACTGGCCTAGGCAGCTTGTCGAGTTTCTTATCCTTCCCATCTATTTTCTTGTTTAACACTAGATTGCCTTAGGAAGTCATTTTGACTGTTTTTCAATTTCAATTAGAAAACAATTATGTATATAATGACACACCTTCTTATAATTTTGTGACTTTTTGTACAACATATAAATGCGTTTATTAATCATTGTAGTTGCCTCCCCCACCCTTCATTTTAAAAAAATTTCTTTGTAAACAATGCAGTCATTTTGACTGCTTTAGTGTCAGACTTTCTAGTGTTAAAAAACCGTTTTCTGTTTTCAATCTATCCAACTGAGTTTCTACATCATCTTTATTACTTTCTATCGCTGCTCTACTGTTACATAAAATCAATTTTCGGTACTCTAACTATTATGCCTTTGATTCCCAAGCGAGGTGACATAGTGTTTTTTATATGAGAAGACGTATGATATATTGAAACGTGTAATTTAAACTACCCGCATCAATCAGTAGAGTTTTGCGGAATACATATTAGCAATGTGCATTCTAACTTACAAGGAAAACCCACAGCTTCAGGGACACGGATTTTGCTGAAACTTTATAGAGATGTTCTTTGGCAAAAAATATGAGACACGTGTTCCAGCGTTAGTGTCAATGAGCCTAAGAGGCCACGTTATAAACGATCAAAAATTCTGTTAATTTTGGACGCATTTTTCAACTGAAATAAACGCTAAATTTTAAGGCCCAAAAATTAACAGAATTTGCTCATAACTTTGGTATGGAAAGCACTAATAACTTGTTCTAAAATACAGATGAAAGCTTATTGTCTGTATTTTTTATATCTTTTTTACAACATTTTCGGCAATATATATTAGCCTTACAATGAAGGTTTAAAGACGACCATCATTTTGTGTAATTTAATTAAATGGGCCTTAACTCGGTCTCTAGCGCCCATTGGCACTAACGCCAAAACCCTTGTCTCATATTTTTCGCAAAAGAATATCTCTGTAAAGTTTTAACAAAATCCGTGATCTGGAGGGTGTGGGCTTTCCTTGTTAGATATTATAAGTTGTTATAGAGCTCCAGGTATTAATCTTTCTCGAAACCAGTGGAATTTAATAGCTGATAATAGAGTCAATTGTAATACCATCTTTGTCGGAGACTTTTATTCTCATAGCACAAATTGGAATTATTTGAATACTGGTGACAATGGTTATAGATTAGAAACTTACTTTGACACAATCTATTTTTACATAATTCAGACACCAGTACATACATTGATATGAGGAGAAATTACTGAAGTACACTTGATTTAGTATTATCCGCTATTTGTTATAAGTCGGATTTTTAAAAACTACTTCTGCTATACAGTCTTTGTAAGTATTCATTTTAACAAAAGAAACTCGAGAATTTTTAAGCCAACTATCACGCACAAAATGTGTAACACTAGCCCCAGCTAAAACGCTATATTAAGGACAACATTCAGCAAAATTACTGAACCCAATTTTTAATTATGGATACTGTTCTTTGAATTTCGAATACAGTAGTTCTTTGATCCTTTTTATTTTTTATGTACTTGGTATCTTCATAACCTATGCGGAAGCATAGAGGAGCGCACCAATACACATATGCGCCAGGGTGCGAGCGGCGACGGGGGCGCCCAGCCACGAGACGCGGTGAAGCGGTCGCGCGGTACACGAGAGTGAGAGAGACAGCGAGCTAATGGTAGAGCGAGGGAGATAGGCGCGAGAAGACATGCGCGTACGGAACACTCGCCAAATACGACGCGTGACGGTATTTGACTAGTAAATGACGGCGCCGTGCGCCAAACCCGTGCGCGCGAAATCCCCTAGTGGAATAGATTAGGTTTAACTGATTAGGAGTGATGCCAGCGACTGAACTGTCAAGCAATCAATCAATGAATCAAGCAACGCCAAGAAGCGCGAAGGGATCGACGCAACAATCGAAAGTAGAACGAAACAGAAGATAAGGACGACATGTGAGCAACAGAGATGACAACAGGAGTTGGAATTGGAGAAGAAGGCGGAAGCTAACGAGTGGAGAAGAAAGCGTCACTCATTGCCCTGCCTTTGTAGAAGCAAGACGTGCCGCACGAGGAGCCTTGATTCCGCCATTCTTTGCCGTAGCCACGTGTGTAGATTTTGCGAGGGGACGATATTGAGGAGTTGCGCCGTGTTGCGAAAATCTGGTCGAGAGGACGAGGAGAAGCGATTCGCTATTGAAGGGAAGGAAGGACGAGGGAAGAACACCCGTGTAAGTGGATCGAGCCTGCCGGCTACTATTCCTCGATTGATGCCACGAGGTAGGTGGTGATGCGAGGTGTTCGCCGGGTTTGGTCGTGAGTGCGTCGGGAGGGTGCACCGAGTAATTAATGATGTGGGTCGCGAGTAGTGCCGGGATAGTTGACTGAGTGATTCGCCGTAAGGCGCTGAGTGATCGGGAGCAGTGGTGGGCATAGTCGTGGCGCGCGAGGATTTCGGCGATCGAACGGAGGCGTCCATGTTGGCCAGGGTAGCGCGGGATTGTGGCAGTTTCGGAATATTGGCGAGCACGCGGGGTAATTTGTCGTGGAGCAGCGAGCTAACTTGTGCCGTCGAGCAGTAATGTGGGCGACTGAGAATCCTTGGGAATCGAAATATTGAGCATTGCGAGGGAACGCGCGAGAATGGAAGAGATGCGAGCAGCGAGCGGGGCCGCCCACTGAAACCATTATATTTATATTTGCGTAGCGCATGTAGCACGGAAAGGAGGAGAATTGATATTTAAATAAATTCTCGTGTCAACTTCTTTAATTTGACGTGTCTCCATTGAGTTATTTCTGTGTGTTTCCCTTATTTTGTGTTCGTTCTGCCGAGTAGTGCCGTGCCACGTGCACGTAGGGTTTCGCGAATTTCAGGAGAATCGACGCCGGGAGCGCCTAACCCGAGATGTTTCCTCAACGAAATCCCCTCTGGAGAGGGTCTCATCCGAGCAGTCGGGAAGAAGAGGTAGCGACTACGTCAAATCCACGGGTAGCATCATCGTCTGGTGCCCCCTTCCGGAATTACGTTACGGAAGAATTTTCCGAAATTCCGGGCCGAGTAGATAAAATTGAAATTTGCTGGAGAATTGTGCCGTTCTTTATTACTTTTGCCCGGGTTGTCTGAGATTTCGGCTCACACGATTTGCAACGTTACAATGTTAAACTTTAAGTATTAAATAATTGCCGTAAATGGTAATTGAATTATTTATATTTTAAAGAAGTAGAACTTTATAGAATGTTCTGTTTCCTTTAATTTTGAATAATGGAAATTATCACGATTAAAAATTAAAGTTAGAAAATTTGAAAATCATTTGTTAATAATTTTATGCAGAGTACCAAATGATAAGTCAGTGAAATAATTAGTAATTATTATAAACAATTAAGTTAATGCTAAAAGGCACAGTTACATAATCTATAAGAAATTTAATAATTTTTTACAATAAAATTAAACCGATAAATTTAATATTTAAATTTGTTAATTTTATGTAGCTAATAGAAAGACTTCAAGAAGAAAAGAGATTAGAACAAATTAAGAGAAAAGAACGAAATGAAGCATATTTGTTCATGACAGTGAATGTTTTATTTGAGGATAGTTTCGATGGCCATCAAGGAAATGATTTGTATGACCAAGAGAAAGCATTATATCGCATGTTTCGTGTTCGAAAGCAAGCTACTTTATTAGAATTTTTGGAATTGCTGAGCGATAGTTTGGTAAGTACATTTATTCGTACATGTTTTAATCGTATTTTTTAGTTCATTGCTTCACAATGTTATTATGTAACCAAATCATTTATTTAATGCATTGCCAGTAAGAGATACAAATTTATTAACACTGTGCATAAACATACAAGGGGGACCCACGATCTTCGGGAAAGCGATTTTTCTGAAACTTTGCACTGAGAGAGTCTTGAGAACTCTGGCGTATTCAGTAGATACATCAATTGCACCATTCATTTCGCGCATTAGTTCTACTGAAATTTTTTTTTTTTTTTTTAATAGTTTTTATTGGCCTTTTGCTGGTGAGCTTAGGCCATTACCTGGTATTTTGCCCAGTGGGAGTTTTTTATTCAATTTTTGCCCAGTGGGACTTGTTATTGTTCAATAATTATGCCCAGCGGGACTTTTTTTTCCAAATACCGTAGTCGAGGTTCTTTTTCCGTCCGAAAAAAGCCCGAAAAAATTTTCGAGCTCCAGACGGGAATCGAACTCACGACCACTTGAGTCGCTTTGTATTAGCAGGCAAGCGCCTTACCCACTAAGCCAAAGACGGCTTTCTACTGAAATTAGGAGAGCTGATGTCATAAAACGCGAGACAACTGTTTCAAAATAAAGACGTCGGCTACTTTAGTCAAATAAAGTAAATAGACTCATACGTTCTGAATGATTATGATTATGAGGTAATTATTAAATGTAAATAAATGCTAATACAATGTATATAAACTCTAATATGATATGAATAGGTTAGGTATTCGTCAATAAATCATTATAAGTAACAAAACTATTTGAAATATCAAAATTTGTGGTTACTATTGATTTAGTGATTGATTTGAACTTTTATAAAGTACGAAAATAAGGTGCAATATATAATAATATCTCATTAATATATTTATTTAAATCAATTGCTACTTTTATTAAAATATAAAAATATAAATATTTGAATCACAAGATATAATTTCTTACAACCAAATGATCATCATTCTTTATAGAATACATAACTGGTGCAATGATTAGAAAGTTTTTATAATTAATAAATTTAGTACGACTTAATTTTTATCAATTACATATGCATGAATGTGTTGATCAAAAGGCATTTCCTCGGATACACTCAACTCAAAATAAATTTTATTATTTATACATACAATATTGAGTATTTTACTGAATTCTTTTACAATTTTTTTTTACTTTTAGCACAATAAAATTTCTAACTTTATATACGATGTTATTAAACTCTACTTTTTCCTACTGAATGTACTCCTCATTTTTTTGATTATCGTCAAAATAATCTTTTTTAGTTACTTTTTGAATAATATTACCCATTACTATTTCTGTGTTTTTATGAAATATTAGAGTACGAGTAAGTTCTCAGAATTTTAACGCTTGTTTCATTGTAACTGTCTTGATCAACTTCATGTTATTGCTTAAAGAGTCCGCATTTAATTTTATATATTGATAGAAAGATTCAATTCACATACTCCAAAATTTAACTATGTGCCCATTATTTATTAGTCTTCTTGAATAATGAGTCATTAGGTGAAATTTTGACTTTAAATACTTATGAAATTTGATATATAATTATTTAAAGCACAACTGTGTTGAAGATACTGACTTTTTAAGACATGGTGAAGACAGTAGTTATCGGTCCACGGCATATTGGTAAATGTTGGGCAATCATTGTCGTACTCCAAGTTAATAATCTCTCGAGATGTTATTTTATGCAAGGAAAGCCACTTTTCCTTACCTCGAACATATATTTTCTTCACTTTTCTCGTAATGTCTTTCAGAGTTTCGTACAAGGCATTTAACGATATCTTCCCCTCAAAGTAGTCGAGACGATGATGATGCTGTGTCAGCCACTCATTCTGCTTCCGAATTTCCTGGCTTAGGCTGGTGATTGAATTTTCTGGTGCGACAACCTAGTGAGCACTAAATTCACCTTTAGGCACACAAATATTTTTATTGTATTTGACGAATTGTATATCTACTACGAGATCCATCTTTGTCGTCCGAGCGCTCGAGGCAAACTGCCGCAGATAGGGGTTAAAGCAGCGTGTTGTACCATGACAGCGACATCTGGAGTCGTCTTCTCAGCCATTAAAGTCCACGATAGCTTCGCGCGAAGAAGATATTGGCTACACAATACAATTCACTATACTAGCCAGTGGATCACCGAATCTAACTTCTAATCTAACACTACCGTGCTTCATTAGATTCCAATGAGTGCATTCATTAGCCGATAAATCGTGAGTTAAATCAAATACAAAAAGACAGTAGCCATTAGGGTATGCTTCACGACTAATCTCATTATCGTCGTTGAGAAAATGAACACCGGTGCCAGAAAACAGCGTATGATATGAATCGATGTATAGTTTATTCTTGTTGAAATCAGGCTGTAATGCTCTCGAGGATACTTGCACACCGTCGATATGTAAGCACAAAAAATTAATATTAAAATTTTGAAAATTAAATGGATTGAGAGTTTGTTTACTGTTCTAAGCTTTATTTTCAATAAAACTGACTATTATGTGTTTGGGTAGGTGACCCAGTATCACATTATCCGAAGTTTCACCGTGAACGCCACTGTGTATTGTTACAGCCTTGACTTCCACTCGTATAAGCGGATATTTAGCAGTTGTTTTTGAAAGTGCCTTTCTGTGAGCGAGCAGCTCACCGGGACTTATTTTCACACGTCTAACTAACAGATTTTTCTCCTCGATGTGAACGCCAATAAAGCCTGTAGGATCCATTAGAGAAAAGCTGTCTCGAGATCTTACTAAACGAACTCTAACTTCTACGCCATTCAGCAGCAGTTTTTCTTGATTAAAAACGTCGGAGTGAAGGTGACCAATCATGTCAATAGATAATTAACAGATAAAAGTCTACGACGAGCTACGAGACCGAGATTCTCGTTGTTCGTGACTTCCATTCTATCACCTGTGTCGGTTGTCCGTAAAACACTCGTCAAGTGTGATGCCTTTGCACCAGGACCGTAAAAACTGTATCTCGATGTAAGCTCTGTAGGCATATGCATTAGTCGGCGGTGACACACGTTTTTGATTGAAAAAGACATCGACTTGGTTGAATAGCGAGTGCATGAAATTTGTTGACAAGTGCAGCGCGATTCATTAAAGCCTCAGAAATCTTGGGTAAAACATCTTCAATAGTCGTACATTTGAGAGACACGCATAAACTGAGCATGGCATGAGCATGATCAATGTACACCTCGCCATTTCCCGGTATTATAAATTCTATTGGTGAGTCGTCGGTTAACAAGGATATAGGCTTATACTGCACCCAATGCGACCCCTCAATCGTTGTCTGAGTAGGCGAAATTTCAAACAGAAGTAATTCAGGTTTTAGGCATTCGCACGATTGTCTCTTGTAGATCGATTACTACTCTTCCTCTGCTTCTTCTTCTTCTTCTTTTTCTCTTTTATCACTCAACTCTTTGTCCTCTTTTTATTCTTCTTGACACACTTTTTATTATGCTTCAAATGATTTTTTACGCTGTCCAGACTATTAATTTCGTGCACGAGAGTTTTGACATCTTGATAAATACCAGGCCTTATAAACGATGCTGAAGCTCTAGAGGCTCTATTGGTGATTGTATGATGCTGAGGTGTCCAATCGAGAACCATTCTATCGACAAGTGTTGACGGTATATGCTAAAACGTAAGAGAAACTTGAATCTCTATAAGGGCAACTGCCTACGCACCCTGTAGCTTTAATTGCTGTGGTAGCTATGTGGAAAAGTGGGTCGTTGTATTTTCAGCAAAATAATCAATGCTGTTATTGCTAGGCAATAGGATATAAAATTGAACTCTCATTTTTTTTTAATTTCTAAAAGCACCAACTCTGAACCAAGAATTAAATTTCTCGGATACCCTTTCCAATGAACAAAATACTCCTTTGCCCGACCTTTACCTCTAGATTTTAAAATTTTTTCAATGTTAAACGCTGCTTTGTTGTAATCTTTTTTAACTCGCGAAAGCTCCTCCTCGTAGAAAAAACCGTTAATATCCTCGTTTGCCAAGCCTTTCAAAATGTAAACCAGAGCGGCTGGCATGTTAATGAAATGCTTGCAATTTTGAACAGCTCCAATGTTCAAACCGCCCATTGCAACCCGCATCAAGTCGCCCGCACTGTATTTAGCCTGTCTCGGTTTGATGCTGCTGTAGCGTAAATTTAAATTTTCGTGCTTCAGCAGCATTGTACAGAGTCATAAATTCGGGAGTCATTTTAGTGGCAGAATGCTTGGTGTGGTTGTAGGCTTGCAAAAGTTGTGGTAAAACGTCAATGTATCTTCATGTATTTTTGTGTGTAAAATAACGCCACATTCGTTCTTTTATAGTTCTTATGAACCTCTCTACAACACCTGCCTTCGTATCGAAACTCCGCACAACCCTAAAATTTATTTACATTTTTTTCAACAATTCCTGCATCGTTGATCCAACAAACTACTTTCATTTCTTCGATTGAAGTCCTAGCGGTTTTCTCTTATCACTCCTGGCCAAAATTCGCTGAAAAGCGTCAGCAACGCTTTTTGTACTCTTGGTCACAGTAGGTTCGATCCATGCATAATTGCTGACAACATCTATGACTGTGTGAAGATAGTTGTAGCCATTGTTGCAAGACCTTATCGATCTTATGTCCATCAAGTCGACTTTTGATACATCGTCAAAATTGCATACGTTATAACATCTTCGAGGAAATCGATGTCTCACCTGCTTGTGTAAGTGGTAAGCATCTTGACCTTCAAGCCAATCAATTACATTTTCTATATGACATTTTTTGTGTGTAGCGTATAAAATCTTATCTGCACCGGCGTGTAAAATCGATCAGCATTTCGACGATTATTCTCGCTAGATCGTACTCGCGACCGGCATCGTCCAAAATATTGATCCCCACCTCACCACATTCGAGTCGTTCTGCTAGTTTCGTGCCCGGTCTACAAAATTTATAGTCAGGAACGTTTATCTCAATCGGTAGCAAATCAATCAAAGAGTCTAGAACACTATTTTTGTCCCCCTTTTCTATGACACTCACATTTTTTTTTCGCTTTTTTGTACTTGTTACTCATTTGACGCCATGATTGAACAACTTGTGGTGCCGGTGTAACTTTCTTTCTCCTCTGCACTACAACTCGCTCACTGACACCGTCAGCTGTCTGTTGCGAGTGAGAAGAGGAAGAAGATGCTGGCGAAACAGCTTGACCTGGAGGCTGTGTCACCATTCCGGTCGATGCAATATTAGACGATGACATCGAACCTCTAATGTGGTCCAAAACTCATTTATTGCCAATGTATTCTTGAGGTATGAACGCATGTCAGAGCGCAGTCGCAAACTCACGATGACCTCTGGGCGGAGGTAGTTTTCCAGCTCTCATAACATCATTCACCAGGTGGATAATATTTGCCCCCTCAACACGGGCGCCATCTATGATCACGCTTCCGTTACGGGCCCATGCTATATTACCGGATCTGCGCAAGTGCAGCTTAAGTCGTGCAGCATTAGCACGAAATTTTTGTGGAACGCTTTCGATGATATACTCGTCAGTTCTCGCCTCATCCTCCTCTCGTTGACGCTGCTCGTCGATAAAGTTGTCGTAGATCGTGCTTGGAAGAGTCACATTGCCTTCGTCGTCCTCTGAGAATATTCTTTTCGCTGAATCCTCCTCAGCACCTCAAAAGTGAAGATAGTGTTCTAAAACCTGCTTATAATTTGACCACTTCTCCCTATCGTCTTTGCAAACTGGTGAGTTCAATATATGGTTCATTTCTGCGTCCAGCCTGCTAGTTATCGTGCCTGGTGTCTGTACAGACTTTAGACCACCTTTTATGAGTGAGAGTTGAATGCAGTCTAAATTCTCTTGAGGTATGAGAATCATTTTTTTCGCGTGGTCCATTTCTGCTGCTACTTTGTCACAAGAGATGCCAATATGGTGCCAATGAGAGGAGCCAGTAGAATAGACAGGAATCCGCTACGTTGCACAATTTATTTTTACTTCCTGTGTAAATTTTCATCTGTATTAGCCAGTTTTCGTAGAACACAGGCGTGTTTGCGTAATTTACTCTTGTGTGTTTTGGTGTGTGGTACTTTACCGTGTAAGACGTTCAAAGTGCATTCGCAAATATGATAAATTAATTTCAGGTCTGCTTTGCGTAACAATACGTTTCACTGTTGTTTATCTACATTATACAAAGCCTGTAGAATTGTCGCGTATTTCTGTCCAAATTGGTTTCGACAAGTTTTCGGAGCCATTTCAATGACACAACTGGAATATGGTTCTGAATCGCGGCCTCTTATCTTCTTTCGACCCACTTATACCCATCGTCGGGTAAATACACGTACGAAAGCAGCAATTATCGTGTGTGTCTTGCTTGAGATCCAGTAAGAGATAGCAAAACGGTCGAGAGGTGGAGTCCCAGTAAGCTTCATACAAAAATCGTGGGTCTTCCGGGAATAATTGTCGCGAAAGATGTTGAATTTGACTACGATCGCGCAAGTTTCTAAATAACACAATATACTGCGTGTTCAGAGATATATCTCGCTGACCTTTCCCCTGATAAAAATATTCTGCGTGATAAGTATGATGTTAAGATCATTGTGATGGCTGCTTTTTGTGAAGAGATTGAAAATCGCGCCGCCAGAGGACGAAGATTCACTCATAAGATCGTCGATGATGAGCAGCTTGGGTCTCGGATCGTTTGCCCACTCGGCGGATTCTCGAACACCTTCGTGAAATTCGGCATTTTTACCAAGTTCCTTGTAGCCGGTCTGGAACTTGCTATAGTAGAGAATTGTACGTTTGAAACGAGTGTCGATCATGCGATCACTATACTTTAAAACCTATTTTACCAACTCCGATTTGCCACACCCTGTCGAGCCGGCGCATATAGACGTTCATGGATGCTTCCACAGTGTATCCATGACGTTTACTGAGAGGACGCCCTCTCATACCGCAGTATTTCTGCCCGAGGTGCTGATGACCGCGGTGGGAGTCTCCTGTGACGTCGAGAGACAAGGCACAATTTTTCAAATATAATTTTTAAGCCTAGGCTTTCGCCTAATAGCTTGGGACACTTTATTTATGAATGTTCTTTTGGGATGTGTATAGGGTAAGAGGGAGTGTTGTTTGTTCCCTACTTTCTCCGGCACCTATTGGTCCGAAAAAGAGTAGTTTTGGAACTTCGCTTTCCCCAACGTCTTGCGACTTGAGAAACAGCGAATTTGGTTTGCTTTCCCCGACACCCTAAGGTTCGAGAAACAGCAATAGGAAAATATAGGTGTTTGTGTGTGTTCGTGTGAAATGAAAGGAAATAATAATCATAGAGTACTCACTTTTTGATTTTCCTTACTCGTATCGTAATTTATTTTTCTTTGTAGTATAAAAACTTAAAATAACCGCGAACTTGTAAATAAACTGTAGAAGTCTTCTTGCTGTGTGTGTTTCTGCGTGGTCGTTTGTTTCTTGTTGTTGAAGAGTGGTTGTTGCTGGCGTGTCTGGCTGCTGAAGAGAGAGAGAGTTGCTTGAAGTTCTGGTAGTCGCCGAGAGTGAGTTTTGGGCCGTGTGGGGCCTTTTTAAAGACAATGGCTCCTCCTTCGATTCGGGGGATGTGAGCATCTTCGAGTGGCGCGGGCGGATGAAGAATCTAATCCGTTGGAGCGGAAAAAGGGCAGGTTTGCCAGTATTTTTCCGGGCGTTTTTCCCAATACGTCATCAGCGATTTGCGGACCCAAATCTTAGAGGAGTGGAGTGCGGGGGTGGAGTTTTCTCTGTTCTAAAGTTTTTTCAATAGATGGCCCCTCGATGCACTTTTCGGTGTATTTATTCATGTCGTTGTTTTTTTACTTTATAGTTATTTAATTTATAAAATAAGTTTGGAAAAGATGCGGATCGTTTGTTACAGTAGTTTGCTGTAATTATTTATCAAAGATTCTAATTTTTAACAGAGTAATTCAATTATTAATGTGAAAAAACAATAAAAATTAATGATTTACAGAAATGAAAATGGAAACGTTATTTTATATTTATTTAATAATTAGTATCTTTGATATTGGAGAAAATTTGTTACATAGTTTATGATTAAAGTAAGTGAAAAGTATACGTAAAATATAGTTTTGGCGTCGTAACTATAATAAAGTATAATATTGCGGAATTTGATAATATAATTGTAGATATAATAATATAATATAATAGTGTAGGGGAATAATTGCAGACATAGTTGCAGCGTTTTGTATAATAGGCTGATATCGTAATATTAGTTACAACTGTTCGTATGGTAACATAATATAGTATAATATATATAATATATTTATATATATATTAAATGCTGTGATTTCGGTAAAAGGAAATAAGATTTTTCTGTGCTTATTTTTATCATCATCGAATAGTAATTTGTTAAGTACTCGAGGTAGTTTTAATTTGCTTAGTATAAAATGGAAAAATAAATTGCTTCTCGAATCCCTGAAATGAGAATTGCTTTTATTAAAATGTATATAATTATTTAGTGAATGTGTTTTTCATGATTGAGCAAAATAGCTATGACTCAAGTAACAATTTATTTTGCGTCTTAGTATTCTATACATACGTTTCTCTATTAGTTTTGATTAATACAACATCAATTTATTTATTTCTAATGTTTTATTGGAAGTTTGTAAATGTGATCTATTAACCCATTAACGCAGAGGTGATCAGAATTTTTATTAACTTTTCAACGTGCTTATTTATTATGTTATCGGACCAAAAAAATAATGCAATACCTCTATTCCTACGCGAAATTTGATGCTCTTTCAGAACCTGAGCTCGAAATATCGACGAGACACCGAGAAAAATATATATAGCCGATTAAAACGTGAAAAACGTAAAAATTTTCGAAAAAAAATTTTTTTCGAATTTTTTTTCAGAATGATACCGCAAAGGTATCAACTTTTTACTATGATCAGAGGTGATCATGGCTCTCGAACATTAAGAGGAATTTTTTTTCAGAAAAATTCATCGTCGTGTTTTTTCAAAATGGCGGACAGAATGAAAAAATTTTATAAAAATCTTAATCTATCGTTTTCTTAAAAACTATGAACTTTAGAAAAAAATTTCTAAAAACAAAAATGTCTTAAAATTAGTCAAAGAACACTCTAAAATTTTTTCAGAATTTTTGGAGACAATTTTTGATTTTCGAAAATTTCAAAAAATTCAATTTTTCAAAAATATCTAAAAATTTTTGAACAAATTTGAGAGTGTCTTGATTACTTTTTTGCTGATTCTGTGCATATACATTGTTTTTTTTTTTCTACTCTTAGCATTACCCAGAGACAAGGGCGTGGACGTGATAGAACTTTGTCTCCTTTGGGGTGCTTTTTTTCGTGAGTCCCCTCGCCTCTCACGTTTTGGGATACTTTTTTTCGTGAGTCCCCTCGCCTCTCACGTTTCGGTATGCTTTTTTTTCGTGAGTCCCCTTGCCTCTCTCGTTTTGGGGTGCTTTTTTTTTCGTGAGGTATATTGGAACAATTTGCTGTGATTTGAAAAAAATGAGAATTTTAAAATGTGTTGTAAATTATTAATATAGTTTGTAAGTATTTCTTGATATTTTTATTTATTCTTTTTGTACTAATCAAAATCAATAGCGAATAGCATATTCTGGACTAAACAGGCTCCATAAATCTAGATTATTATAATAGTAATATTAAAAAATAACTTTAACTTATTTCGAATTAACGTGTAATCTAAAGAAAAGAAAGGGAAGAGTGCTCTTGTTAATGCGTGCTTAATTCATTCATTTATTATTTATTTATTTATTTAATGGAATTTTTATATTTCTTAATCTTTGTAGAAATAAGTCTTAGTATTTGTAAATCTGCACTGCACGTGTGGTCTGTCGATGTGAGATTTTCCAGGCTTATTTTAAAGCGTTTTCTTGAACCGACTTTTATGGCCTACACATCTGTTTAGGATAAACGCGATATTTTCCGTGTTTCGAAACGCGGAGCGCATTCGACGCCGAGGGGATTAGTCCTATCGTAAAAAAGGATCCTTGTCTCTGTTTACTCTAGATGCAACAATAATTCAAATACTTTACTCGAGTGCTTGTTTGAGGACAGAGTTTTTCGAGACGGTTAATACTTGAAAGGAAAAAAAAATCGAGCACGGTCGGTTTTCGCGTTTGGTCAGGGTAGCTGTTTAAATATCCCGAGTTATGGTAAGTTAGAAAAAGATTTTGGTTATCCACGGATCGATATATTTTTTTTCGTTCAGAAATTGATGTTCGAACAGATTTTTCAAAAAAATAGAAGAACGTACGTCAGACGGTACACTCCGGGCCCTCTCACGACTCGCGTAGAGCGCTCTTGATCCGCGGCTCGCGAAAGTGCTCGGATAAGTTGACTCGCGTAGCCGTCGCTAGCGAGCGCTGTTGATACGCGGTCGCGACCCTACCAGCGTATGCGCCATGCATCGAGTTCGTTCCCTGCCACTCCGTTCCTATGACCAAGCAGGTTACAGTAGTGTTTCGTTCTTGTACCCGTACGGATAGTTCTCCCTCAGACCCACGAAACGCCTCTTTCTGTAGATAGGCCGACAGTTTTTTGTTTCGTTTTGCGATATAAATTCGTGAAAATCCTTAGGTCTGATGGCTAAAGAGTCTAAAAAAGTTTTACCATTTTCAAATTCTCTCAAAAGTCACTTTTTGACTGTTTGAATAGTTTAGTCTGATTCCTTTTACCTTGCACACTCATTCCTCGCGACCATCAGGTTTCTATACTTGTAATCGTAAAACGTTGGTATGTATTTGCACCCTTTTCTGACAGTTCGTTGGGGAGCTCACGCAGCATTGCACTAATCGGTAAATCGCGCTGAATGCTATTAATGACATAAATGACTGAATGCGTGTCGTAATATAGAACGCGTCTATCTAATTCGGTTAAATATTTGAGCATTTTATCCGTGCTTGAGCGGTCGTGAAAGCTGCAACAACGACTATAGTGGTCGGTGATGGCCTGATTGATGCGGTAGTGTACCGCCATCCGACATAGAGTCTCGACATTGACTGGCAAAAGACCCCTCATCTCGATTTCTGCACTGGTAAGTAACAACATTACTCTTTTACGGCTGCGTAATCACCTCAGTTTTTGGCATATTTTCGTGCTGTGCAAACTTAGTCCACAGCGAGTTCAGACATAGCTTTTCTACGGATCGTAGACCAGCATTGAAACAAACTTCATCGCTATTGAGACTTATACCCTCGCATTGTTCGAGGAATTTCAAGTTTTCGTCTTTAGCCTCGTCTGTGATGCAGTCTGGCGGGTATCCAGATGCCAGTATTTTTTGCTTAAAAAACTGGTCGATGAAGTTTGAAAATATCCCACCGCTGCGAGTTTCTGTACTATATTGCGTCATCTCGTACTGTCATGATTCATACACACCTACAATAGTATAACCTAATTTCATAGCTTTTTTAATTTCTTCGAACACCCATACTCCTCGCAGAATTCGGTCCTGTGCATTTTCGTAAGGACAATCATCTTGCAGTAGTTCTTTGCAACATTAATAGCACAGTGGAAACAACAATTTATCATGCATTCTAACTCGCAGAACTGGATGATATAAATTTCTCGGCGGCAGCACGTCGCACATGATGAGGCCAAAAACATTAGACACGTCGTTGGCCTACCCACGATGTTTTTTCACATTCTTGTGCACCAATGTACATTTATTTTATTTTTTTATCAACGTTGTATTAGTACGCTATACCAGTATTCCCTGTGCAACCTCCAAAAAATGCTTAGCAGGGATTTAAGGGTTTTCTGTACACGAGGTCAATATTATTTTCAACGAAATACCTCGTCTCCTCTTTGCGTGCCAATTTTTGATCTTACGTGCACTCCCACATCTCGATCAGCTAAGAATTGTTTGCAATAATTTTTTCAGAAGTGGCACAAGTTTTCTCGTATCTATCGACCATCAAGTCATCGTCAATCAAGATATCGTCTCGATTCACGCTGTAGCAGCGAGGACAGTTGTGCCAATAGCAACCGTGAAATTGAAGATCGATTCCTCTATGATTTTAGTCTGGCTCGGATTATGGTCAGGACAGAACCTGTCTACAAGAATATTCTCAAGAATATTGAACCCTCTTTTCTCCATCCAGTACAATCAATGGATCGCTTCGATGGATAATTATCGGCTCTTCTATAGCCACCATCGGATAAGACCCGATCTGATTTTTCTTTAAAAAATTTTTTCGAAAGACGCATACACGTGAAAGCTATTGTTGTACTCTCTTCGAAAGGATCCACTGTGAATTGCATAAATGTCGCTCGAAAAGCTAAACAGGCTAATTGTAGTATTTTGACATAATGCTTACAGTATTTAATCTCATTCTGGGAATCGAACACATGTTCGCTATTTAGTTCTTCGTTGTACCATTCTAAAACATTTTCTCGTTCTTTACCAGTCATAGAGTCATGAGCGTACATATTTATAGGTGATAGTGGTCCGATGTAATATTAATTTTCTGGAGTATTGAATAAGTCCTTTTGCGATTTCTGAAAGTTCGTAAGTTTTTGGGTAACTACTTAAAGGTATGTGAAAGTAATTCAGGCTGTCGATAAACTTTATATTTAAATATTCCAACAAAATAATTTTTGAACCGTTTAAAATTACCTGCGGTTTTTCGCGGTCACTCTGTTATTCGACCAAATATTTAAAAATAAATTGGCTGCCGAATCCTTGAGAATTGTGTTCGATACCTATTCGTCTTCTTCAAATGTTTACGTTTAGCTTGAACTAAATCAATCAATTATTTTATCGGGTTGATGTTAAACAAGTACTCTCTAATACCACAGTGTTCACATCTGTTGGAAATATTTACATCGTCGAGACACAGAGTACACACTTGTTGTACTACACATAAATTTGGAACGTGTATTTTTTTCTCCTCATCGCCAAGTACAGGTCTCGAAATCGTAAAATAAAAATAATATATTTTGTTTCAGTGTACTATCTTTGATCAGTTGCACGAAACAAAAATGACCCACTGGTAGCAAAATTACAAAAATTTACTGGTAGCACTCGTTACAAAGTTTACAAAATGACACACCGCAGATATGATCTTCTCCACGATTATTAATTCGCACGGTTTTTGCAACAAATGGCTTTTACACTTATTTTTTTTTTCTTAAATGATTTTCATAGCATTTATTGCCAAAAAAGTTCCGAATACAATTTTCTTTGTTTTTTTAAATAATTAGATTTATCGCACTATGGGGATTGGAAGCATTTTTAACATCTCTTGGAACAACTGTGACTCGAAGTTATTATAACTTTTGTTGCACGGTATGCAATATCCTTTACTTCCAGCTGCATCCACTAAGTTAAATATCGGTTGATGTCTAGTAGTCCCGCAGTACGTAATTCGTAGTACGTGCAAAACGTTTTTATAAGTATCAATTACAAATCGCGTCCTGTCAAGAACAGGTGCATCCCCGCGAACAGAATTTCTAAAAGAATACACAACTATAGCTACATGTTTCTGAGCGAGAGTCATCTGAAATCGATGAATTTCTTCAAGTCCACAACTGCTCGTCGGGACACTGACTTGCGTCAAACTAATAAGGTCTTGAGCTGCTTATTTCTGCACTCGAATATTTTGTCGTTTGATTTGATTACAATAGTTGTGCAAAACACCCGAGACAGATAGACAGATAGACAGATAGACAGCTAGACAGATAGGCAGAGAGAGTTGTGTTCTTCTTCCACTTCCACGCGTCCAAATCTTCCATTTCTAGTGACTCTAAAACTGGATCTTCTCGGTGAAAATAAATTTGTCCGCTATGGACTCTCCAATCTTTATACACTTTTGGGTGTGTTTCTACAGCTTAAGCTTTGTTTCTGTACCATGTGTCTGTTGCCTCGCTTATTGCCATTACCACTTCTACTTCAATCTCGAACATACTTGAGAGCGCGCCGGGTACGTGGTGTAGTACACCTTTTCGGTTGTCTATTTCAAAATCGTACTGCGATACTTCCATTGCCTATCGAGCGACTCGGCCGACTGGGTTGTGTTGGCGATACATCCATTTCAAGCTGTGATGATCTGTTATCACGGTGAAGTGATAGCTTTCTATATATTCTCTGTATTTTTGTATCGCCCATACTACCGCTAAGCATTCCTGTTCGGCGACTGTGTAGTTGGTGTCTGCGCTGTTCAGCGTGCGACTCGCGTACGCGATTACTCGCGCTTCGCCATTCTAAACCTGCGTGAGAACCGCTCCGAGACCGTATGAACTAGCGTCGCATTGTAGAGTGAAGGGTACCGCGAAGTCGGGGTAAGCCAGTATCGGAGCTGATGTTAACGCCTGTGTCAATGCTTACATTGCGTTTGCTTGCTCTTCCTTCCACTCGTATCGCTTGTTTTTCTTAAGCAGTTTGTGCAGCGGAGCAGCAATGGTCGCGAAGATCGACGAACCGACGGTACCAAGAGGCCATACCTAGGAATCGTCTAAGTTGTTTTAAGTTCGCTGGAGACGGGTAACTTTCAATCGCCTCGATTTTACCAGGGTCGGCGCGAAGTCCGTATTTGTGAACTATGTAGCCTAGATATTTGACTTCGTTGCAACCAAAAATTGACTTTTTCCGATTGATGGTGAGGTCCGCGTCTCGCACTACTATTAGACTCTCCTTAGCCATGTTAAATGTTCTTCGAACGTATCCAACACAACTACAATGTCGCCCAGGTACGAAAATGCGTAAGGTTATAATTCGGGTGTTATCACTCTGTCGATAATTGTTTGGAACGTTGCAGGTGCATCCGATAGACCAAACGGCATTCTCGTGAACTGGAAGAGTCCTCGGCCTGGTACCGTAAAAGCTGTCAATTCCTTGGAATTGGCCTCGAATGGTACTTGTAGGTATGCTTGACTCAGATCTGTGGTACTTATAAATTTTGCTGCACTCAGCTGTTTCAGTATCTCGTCCATCCTTGGTAGAGGATAGGCATTTTTTTTGTTAAGTCATTCAGACGGCAAAAATCTAAGCATAGTCGGTAGGTACCGTTAGATTTTCTAGCCATGACTATTGGGCTTGACCAATTACTTCTCAATGGCTCTATAGTGTCGTTGTCTAGCATTTTATCCACTTCTGCGTACATTATTTCTCGGACATTTGGCGATACTTTGTAGCATCGTTGATTTATCGGCTTATTTCCTTATCTGTCTATCATTTGTATATCCAAATTGGTCGTGCCCAGTTTTCCGTCTCGAACGGGTATTAAATCGTTTAACATCTTATCTAGTATTTCGGTTTGACTATCAGTTAGTTCTGAAATACCAGCTATTTCTTCATCTGTCCCGAAAGTATTATCGTGTATCGTAATAGGGGGACTGCCAGCCATACGCCACTCTCGGGATTTGAAATTTATCTCAATTTCAAATACTTCCAAAGCGTCAAAACCAAGGACACATTCGTATGCTAGTGTCTTCACAATACGAATGGCCATTTCGTTAATCGTTCCTCTGATTACTACAGGTACTCTGATTTGCCCTGAAATCTTTTCGAGTGTTCCGTTTGCTAATCTGATCGTTCGCGCATCTGAAGTATTGAAAACCCTGTTTCTGAACTTCTCAGCGAACTTTGCTCCCACGTACGTCTTGGACGCACCTGAGTCCACTAGAGCTAGCATTTGAGTCCCGGCCACCTCCATTTTTAAAAAAATTCTATTATCTTGGTGTATTTCTTGACCAAGGGGGTGACAATATTCACTCACCTCTCGGAATTTTCCCAACTCCGCTGGCTCACCTATTCGGAATTTTGATTTTACTTTCTGTTTCTGTTCCATTGAAGCGTTTGTTTCCTGCATCGTCTTGAGGGGTGATTCCGAAACGTTTCTTTTTCTCTCTGGAGAGATTTTCTGGTTGGCATTTATCTCTGGTTCGATTGAATTTTTGAAATTTTCTATCTCTTTTTTCATGGCGCCCCATTGAATCCGGAATTTTTCCATTTCCGTGTCGAACTCTTGATGTACCGGTACCGTGTTGTCCTTGATGGTATCGCTCCCAAAGTCGATTGGATTTGTATCGATTTTATTTAACAATTTGTTATTAGTTATAGACTTTTTGCTTCCTGCGAGGATCTTTGTCTCCTCCAAGCCTCGCGAGATTAGTTTTCCGAACCCTTCTGTTTCGATTGTTTGTTGTCATTCGAAGTTTGGGTTTGCTTTTCTTTCTTTGGTGATGGGCAGTCTTTAGCCCAATGTCCCCAACCTTGGCAATTAAAGCAGCGAAGTCGATCTTTCTTTACTCCGCTTCCCTTGTTGCTGTCCTTTGTTTGTGAAGGTTCGGTTTTGTCTCGCTGCGAGGTCTTTGACTGCGTTTCGTGACTTTGATACGGGTTTCTTTCTCGTGGAATCCATTTGCTTTTCGGTTTTTGTGATTTACTATCAGCTTCTTCCCCAACCGCGGCCACGTTATTTTTATCTTTATCGGTTTTCGATAAATTTTTCTTATATTTTTCCGGAATGAAAGCGGTTTCCGGTAGTGCTGAGTTTTCTTTTTTCGGAGGGACCTGATATTCTTCTCTGGCGGTCAGTGGTGCTTCATACTCCTTACCCAGTATTTCAATGTCTCGAAACGATTTTACTTCTCGGTTGTTTATTTTGTCTCTGTTTATAGTTAATAATCTGGTTGTAAATTATTATACGTCATCTGCACTTGATCGGCAACTGTGGGCTGTGGGTGTAAGTATCGTAGAATTAAGCGATAGTTTGTAATAAAGTCCGTGATCGGTTCACCAGGTCCTTGTTTTCTCGAAAAAGCTTCTGCTTGGATTCTCACTTGAAAGTTTGGATCTCCATAGTGTTCTCTAAAATCTTGAATAAAGTCATGCCAAGAGCGTCAATTTATTCTTTTCAGTCTCGCCCATTTTGCCGCCATATCTCCTAATAAATTTGGTAAGTCTTCTAACAGATCTTTATCTGTTATTTCTGTGCCGCGTCTCGATTCCTCAATTCTACATAGAAATTCTTCTGCGCTTGAGTCTGATCCCCCTGTAAATTTAATTTTCCAGTTTTTTATTAATTTTCGTGGATTAAATTTATATTCTGTCACTACTGTACTGCTGAGTGGATCGAATGATCGAGTCGGCCTGTACTCTTGACTAGATGTTATGGCTTGAGGTATCATTCTGCCTTGATTCTCGTAGTCATCGTTTATCCTTGGCACTCTCTCTCTCTCTCTCTCTCTCTGGTAGGTAATCCATTTAGAGAATACGGTGGAAAATATGTAGTATCTGTCCGATTTTCTTGTGATTGGCTATTATTCTACGCTGAATGAACGTTAGACCTGATTTCTGCATTTTGTCTCGGATTGATATAGATATTTCCGCCTAACGTCTCGGTGGTTGTTTGATTTGCATTTCTGTTTCGATCGGTTTCGCGAGAGTTTAACTCATACGTGAGATTATTTAAATCTCATTTGATTCGCCGTTACCGTTGAAGAAACAGCTAAATTTATTCGCGATCTTGCCGAGATCGTATCGCGATATTTATCCATTCCGACGGATAATAAACTACGTCTTGACGGCCAATCACTTAAAAACGGATTTGTACTATTTACCGCAACGTTTCGCGAATCTACGTGTCGGTGTTCCGTTTGGCGATCGTCTCTTGCTTGAATAGTCGCTATCGTCTGCTGAGCGTTTCCTAACGGTCTAGCGCTGTTCGCTATGCTTTGACTGTCCGTCGGCTGCGCTGTTCGAAACAGCGTTGCTGGGCCGTCGTCCGTTATGTCAATCAGCGGCGCGTCCCGTTCTACCCCGCTACTTCGTGGCGGGGACTGACTTTCGGTCTCGCGAGATGGTTCCAAAATTATTCCCCTTCGAGTATCGATTGGTCTCGCTGACGGATTTTGTTGCTGCTCATTACTGTCTGATGGTTACGGTTCTTTACGCGTAAATGTTGCGTTGGACGTTTTAGCCTCTTGCCTACCTAAATTTTGTAGTTCTGCGCAGAGGCTGCGCGTGAAATTGAAGTTTGTGTCCTTAAAGTCCCAAGGCACTTCTTCAATCCCGCGTTGTACCGCCATAAATCAGACAAAGACAGAGAGAGAGATAGATAGATAGATAGATAGATAGATATTCTTTTATTTGTATAAGTATACAAAAATGACATAACAATTGAATATAACAATACATTTCAGATAATAACTTTTACAATAATACGTTTTATCAGTCTTATAGGAAATTGCATTCAGTCTTTCTATGATATCACAGGCATAATAACTTGATCAGTCTCAGAATCAGTCTTAAAATATGTCTCAAACCTTATAAGTAATATCACAGAGCGTCTTAGATTAAAAATACAAATAAATAAAATTACAAAGCAGTCGATATCTATCTTACAA
>UELU01099224.1:0-10156 GCA_900490025.1 Megastigmus dorsalis
CCTCTGATCATAGTAAAAAGTTGATACCTTTTCGGTATCATTGTGAAAAAAAATGCGAAAAAATTTTTTTTCGAAAATTTTCACGTTTTTCACGTTTTAATCGGCCATATTTTTTCTCGGTGTCTAATCGAAATTTCGAGCTCAGGTTCTGAAAGAGCATTAAATTTCGCGTAGGAATAGAGATATTGCATTATTTTTTTAGTTCGATAACATAATAAATAAACACGTTGAAAAGTTAGTAAAAATTCTGATCACCTCGGCGTTAATGGATTAAAGCCATCACGGACCATAGCGCCTTACGGTGGCTGAAAAATTTAAAGGATCCGACCGGGAGACTGGTCAGGTGGGCACTACAGATGCAACAATGGGACTTTGAGATCATCTACATGAAGGGAGCTCTGAACCATGTGCCAGACACGCTGTCAAGGATGTATGAGACGGACGAAGTAGCCCTGGTAGCGACAGCGACAGACCCATGGTACGAGAAGATGGCCCAGCGAGTGACAGAGTCCCCGAAGAAATACCAGAATTGGCGGGTAGAGAACGGGGTGATATACAAGTATAGGAGAGATCCATTACTTCACCCCATCACTAACAATGAGGAAGGATGGAAGATGTTGGTCCCAGCTGAACAACGACAAAGAGTAATACGTGACGCGCACATAAAAGCGTCATCTGGACACTTCGGCGTTGAGAAGACATATGACAGTGTAGCCCCGGAGTACTATTGGCAAGGGGCATGGCATGACGTGAACGCTTACGTGCGAGAATGCGACGACTGCCAGAGATATAAGGTGTCCCAGACAGGACCGCAAGGACTAATGGGACAAAGGAACATAGAGCGACCATGGGTAGTAGTGGCGGCAGACATGATGGAATTTCCACCCAGCAAGTCACAGATGAAATATCTGCTAGTATTTCAGGATCTGTTCACGAGGTGGATAGAAGTGCGACCACTGCGCTCGGCAGATGGTAAAGCAGTGGCAAGGGCCTCGGAAGAATTGATTTTGTTCAGATCCCCAAGCGACTTAGCAACATATTCATTCCCACGTTTTTCTTCTTTTTTTTTGTTGTTCTCCCATAAATTAAGGAGATGAGCCGTCTATAAGCGACATGAGGAAGATGAGTGCGACGGGGAAGCAGGGGACCAACCGCAGCCCACGTACCGGAGTCGGAGCCCCGGGTGTTCAATCTAAGGTGGCCGTGGAGTCTGTGGCGGTGACCCCGGTGACCAGCAGCAGCGAAGAGTCGTTGGACCCGCTGGACTAGGCCGAAGAATCGAAGGCGCTGGCGCGCGAACAAGCGCACTGGAAGGAGGAGATGGGGCGGGAGGAAAGATATCGAAGGGAGTGGCAGAAGGAGCTGAAAGCGGCGAGAGAGAGAAAGGAGGAGCAGCAAAAGAAGCGGGAGGAAGAGAAAGAAAACCAGGAGGAGGGACATGGGCAGGAAGAGGGGCAATTTTGGAATACGAGGAAGAGATGGGGCAGGCAGAAGCGACGGACATGAAGGTCGTGGAAGAAGAGGAGGAGATCGCCCAAGCACGGGCAGCGGCATTGGCGTCTATGAGGGGAGTCATCCCACGGCCCTTCTGGACGCCATCACCACCGGCCCCAAGACAAGAAACCTCACCGCGACGGAGGTGAAAGAGCCGCGCCCCGAACCAGTGACAGTGGCATCGCCGCCCAAGCAACCGAGGATCACAAGAGCGACCCCGGAGAGACAATGGGAGGCGGTAAGGATGGCGAAGATGGTCCCGATCCAGACCGCAGTGGCCGAATCCCTGGCCTGGGACCTCGGTATCGAGGAGGAGGAATGGGAGCGCGCACGCGCAGATGACCAGCGACGAGCACAGAGCGACAAGGGAAGACTGGCATGGGCCCCCATCGACGCCCCTTACCTCCGCCTTTAACCCAGCGACGGAGCCCAAAGGAGGGCCTACAACCCCCGACGCCATCTGGAGATGGATGACTACGTCTCCGCCACCGACTCGGGATCATCCAGAAACCGTTCTACGTCACCACCATTGATGCTGGTACGCGCTGAACCTGAGGAGCATCTCGACTTCAACCTGCCCGTCCGAACGACCGGGGTGATGTTCGGCGACTTGAGGCCGATACCCACCGATGCCGCGTTCGATCCGCCGCCCCGGGTTTGCTTGAATTGCTGGAGATCGGGCCACAACAAGGGCGCATGCGCACGCTCAGTGACTCACACCTGCTGCGCTAACTGCGGGCGCCGGCGGGTGGACCTCACAGCATCCCCAAGGTGCAGCGAGGCGCATACGCAGTGGGTACGCGTCACCTTCAACCGCGAGCCCCGGTCAACGCTGCCGCGGGAGCATCCGCGTGTCGATAGGGGGAGCACCGAGGGACCGACAACAGTGCGCCAGAACACCATCGCCTAGCTAAGACGAGACGATCTCCATGTCGCCATCACCAAGGGCCGTCATGGCCGCGCCACCATCGGCTCTCATAGCGCTAACACCCCCCTCCATCGTGCCAACAACCCCCCTGCGATGACTCCGGATACCACCTGGACCACACGCGACCACCACGGTCAGAACACCACCAGCGACGCACGAATGCCCAGTCTATGGGAGGCCACACACGGCAGCCTGCCGAGGAAGGACAGCGACAAGACTAGCGACGCATGAACCACCATCACACGAGCGAGCAGCAGCAGTGGCCATCCAGGCCTTGACGTTCCCGGAACCGGCGACGTCAGAGGAAATCTCTGCGCACCTCAGCTCCTCGACAATACCAGGGCCGTCCGCAGGAGCAGCCCCGTATCCTCCGTCGCTAGCTCAAATAGCAGTGATGGGGTTCTTGTTCCCGCCACCACCAACGCCAACCACCACGCCGAAGAATAACTGGGCGCTGACGGTAGCGCCACCCGCCCAGCCAACCTCGCCAGTCCCGCCAACCCCACCAACAACCCTCGACATTACCACGGACCGTCTTCGGGAAACACACCGCCTCCTGGAGAGAATGGAGGGATTGCCGATCTTGGCAAGGCCACATCTTGCGCTCGATTTTCAAAAAAAGGGCACAGTAAGTGTACCCCCCCTAAACCTTTTTTTTTGTAGGTGATCAATGGGGATTTCCGAAATTGAGCAATATTGTGATGGTTTTATAATTACGTAGCGACAGCGACTTCAACATCTACGACGCGAAAGGTTGCTTGACGACGGCTTGCGACAGGATACTAGGTAGTCAAGCTGACAGAGTAAGGATAACCAGAGTAGGGATAAACGTCGGCCCACTCGGGAGTGGTCCGGTTTAGGAGGGGGGAGTTCGTGACACGAATATCGTGCACAATATTAAAAGGGTGATCCTCGGTAACTGGAGTCCAGGGTCCCACCTACAACACCGGATTTAATAATAAAAATCAAATGAATAAAAATAAAGCATTACAGTAGAAAAGGAGAGTGAGGTTAGGACTGCGGTAGTAATGGGAGAAAGAGAGAGAGAGACAGCAGCAAAACAATGACGAGTGCAGCAGAAGTAGATGCACCCATGCAACTGCTACTGCTGCACTGCTGCCAAAAGGGAATTAGGGATAGGATAGGGAAAGGATGATACGTTACAATACCTGTACAGCGAGGCCCCGCGAGCAACCCGCAGCGTCGTCGAGCAAAGGTGCACGAACACCTCTCTAATAAAAACAAACCACTTGTTCTTTCCTAGGGCCCTCCGGTAACGACACGCACGCAACACACACACGACGATAACTGATGCAGGCCGACCAGTGCAAGTATGTACTTCGGCCCAGGAAGGAGGCCAGGAGTCACGTCCTTTGCGAAGAATAGCGGCAAGGATGAGGTGGGATGCCGCTCCGGCACACACTTTTCCTGCCATGATGGAAAGAGGCCAGGAGGCGGCGCACACATACACGCACACCACTGGTGCCGACACCGGGCGCAAGAGAAGCCGAACCACGAAGAAGATGACGACGAGGGTGTCGCCACCCACGCCAACGAGGGAACTCGCGCGCGACCTCGACCGCGTCCACGAGGCCAAGCTCCAGCGACGAACACGACGAGCGACCGAAATACGCGACGAACGGACCATTGGCAATTCCGCCAGTAGAGCGAGAGAGACGAAAGAACGGTGCGAAAAGGGAATCGACGAAGTGAGGGAAACTGACTCTAGGTTTCCAAAAAGGAATAAGTGAATCAAATTTTGGACTACTTGAATAGAATTTCGGACCTGACAATGACCATTGGAGCGAGGACACAACTAGATAGATACAATAAGTGCAAAGGAGAGGGAAGAATCGAAGCAGCAATCTAACCGCCCATAGCAGCCATTAAATGCAGTAGTGCAACCGATTTGCGACGAGAGTATTATAATACCAGAACCAGCGACACACGAGATTGACAAAAGGCGACGAGAGCTGACTGTCTGAGGGATTGTGGAGGATTACTTGTGGTTCGATTAAGTTGCGACGGTAAGGGGTCCAGACGCCATTGTACACGGTTGTCGAGCAACATAAAAGGAGGTGAGTCGCAAGCATTATATTAGTGCGTGATCGGTGGATAGTGCCGGTGGAAGTCTAAACATTGTAGCGACCAGCGACGTGTGCGTACATGTGGGTTTTGCGACGGGAGCAAGGTTGGAGATACGTAAAGTAAACTCATTCGCGACTTAGAATTTGACGGCGACGGTGCGGGTTGCGATGCGAGCCTCGAGGTGGAAACGAACTCCGTGCACGAGAATAACGACTTACATGCTTAGTCTGTACATGGATAGGAATAAATGGTTATTTCATTTGCATATTAAATTTTTGGTTATCATTACGAGTTTGCCTACTGCCCTCTCCCGTTCCTTTATTTTCAATTATTAATTATTTGACGCGCCCTTTTCAACCAGCGACAACAGGAAGGCCGAGCAGCAGCGCAACCGAGGATAACGGGCGACAAGCGCAACGAGGGCTCGGACGTTTCCATCGAGCCGCTCAACGGGATCTCCTCAGGGAGAGAGTCTTACTTCTGTGTGTTTTTGGAATTTAGCCGGGTAAAGTGGATTATCCGTCACCTGATGGGAGTGTGTCTGGCGCCTTTTTATAAATTATAGGCGACGGATCCTGATAGCTTTTCCCAGTGTGCGACAGGAAACCTCGTTAGGATTTAGTAGGATTTTCGATATATGTTTAGTAGGGATTTTCAGGTGGAACCTTGGACCCTCACGAGTGCCGTATCACAAATATATATAATATTCAATATATATAATAGGTATACTTATAGCGGTCGGCCGATTGTTCGTCCGAGGACTTGGGCAACGCAGTGAGCGATTATGTTTTCAGCTAAACGAGTAGAGCAGTTAGGCGCGCTCTTCTTCCCTTCCCTGGTGGTTCTGCCTATATTTATTGCGTGTAACATACAATTATTGCAATATGGAGTGTATAAAATTTTTTAATATATAATATCTCAAAATATAGGTATTTGAAAGCTCTTTTAAATGCATTACTATTTTTGACGTTTTGTTAGCATTATTCGCTGACCTCTTCAGGTGAGTAAGACAAATTTTTTACATTTACATTAAAAATATAAAAAAAAATTCTAGACGTGTCTCTGTATATGCAAGGTGAGACTTGTCTCTCATTGCATATTAAAACAAGATTTTTTTATATTTTTAAGATGTAACAAGTGTAAAAAAATCATTTTACACGCCTGAAGAGACCTGCAAACCATACTGGCGAAACATGGCAAATAGTGATTATATGTATTTTGTATTTTTTTTGCCATCCTCTACGTATCCAATGGTTCTCAAATTATTATTGACAAAAGACTCCTTACTTAGAGTATAATAAAAATGTAGGACGAACAAAATACTTCATCATTGAATATAAATAAGTTATACATTACATATATATTGGTACAAATAATAAAATTTAAGGAAGCTAAGTGCCAATAAATTGGCAGCAGTTTTTTAATTTTAATATTTTTATGCTCTAATTTCATTTTAATTTGGCTTTAGTGATTCCCTTCTTCTTCATAAATAACATTACTCTTGACCCCCCTATAATAGCCACTTTCTTTCCCTCATAACAGTGAAGAAAGTGGCTTAATATTTCCTCATACCGTGGACAGAAAGAAGCTTTTCCACACTCCGTGAGCAAAATGGCTATTTTGCTCACACATGCGTTCGGTAAATTGCTTTTTACTCACGTTGCATGGAAAAATTCTATACGCAACACGTGTGCTCAGATTATCCCGTCACCTTCGTCACCTTCACGTTCGTCGAGATAATCTCCTTAGCCCACTAGTTTCGTAATGTACTATTATTCCTAAGGGCAGAAAGTGGTATTACAACATAGAGCAAATTGTTTTCGGTCAATAAAATGGCCAGGCAGAGGGTTCGGTAGTAAAGTAGCGTATGTCACATGGGAGAAAGTAATAATATTCCCTCAGGAAATTGAAGCCCTCGCTTTGCTCGAGCTGTAAACTTTTTCTTCGGAGAATATTGTTGCACTTTCCTCCCTTATGACATAATGTACTATTATATGAGCTTCCTTTCTTCGAAAAGATATGGAAGTATAGTCAAAAGCGTCAACTTCTTTATTTTAAATATTAATTTTAATTATTTACATTCAAGATATGCTTTTGCAATAATAGAAAACCTGAAGGATGAAGAAAAGGCTTTTGTCGATGTTTTTTCTAACAAATCATGATCTTAACCATTCCGGATTAAATTAACTATGGAACAGCTTGAAAGCAATAGTGTTATAAAAATAGTTAGCTATATTAGTGATAGTAGTTCGATATACCAAAGATTAATTTATAAAGGAGGATCACAAGCTGAATTTCACTAAAATTACAAGATATATCGTTGCAATTTTAGTGAGAACTATATCATCTTCTATTGTAATTCGCAATATCAAAAAATAGCTCCCGCTCTGATAATTATTGCTTTAAAAAAGTCTGAGTGGATCAGATATTGCACTTATTATATATGAAAATGAATGCAGATACAGACGGATACAGCTACATAATCATCTTTAAACGATTTTATTTCAAGTTTCCCGTCAATGAAGAGGATTTCTTTTTCAATCTAATATTCTTTTATTCTGTATATAACGTTGTATGATTCACAGGTTCACTCTAAAGACTTCCTTTCTTTCGACCATGTTGGGGTTCTCCTGTAACTTCGGTCAATTTATATTTAATTTATAAACATCAATTGAGTTTATAAAACCAACCAGAACCTTCTGCAAATTCACACTATAAGATTTTGAAGAATTTCATTGTTAACTAATCTTAGAACATTTAAATAAAGGGAAAACCAACGCTCTACCCTCATATAATTTTACATCCTACCCATAATCGACTCTCCCAGGCATTCGTGTAGAGGTACAAGTCCAGAAATAAATTTTTCCCTCACCACCCTATATCCATACTATATATATATATGCATTGCGTATGCGCATATCCCAGGTACATAAACTCGCATCGATAAAGAATGGTTTTATAACCATGAGTGGGGTAAGCGCGGCTCCGCAGCTACCACCCCTCCCTTGAACTTTCGTAGCTCGTAAACGGCGAAGCTGCACGTATGAGCACCACTTTTACGATTCATTTGCATCCTTGCTTTTAAAGACAAACTCCGGAAATTAAACTCGTCCGACGCAGCTGCGCCACAGTGGCAGCGGCAGTTATGCTTGTCTCTTTACGGGCGCGCCGCTCGTATATTCTAACGTCCCTGATATAATTCATCTACCGATCGAGTGTCATTCCTCTGAAATATGAAAATTTCACTTGCGTGTGTGTGCATGTGTGCAAAAGTGCGTGTCTGCGTACGTACGTGCGTGCGTGCATGTGCGATACGGTGGAGGATAGAAAACGCATTGCAAATTATTACAAATTATTGCTGATTGTTCGTCAAATGCAACTTTTACTATGATCGAGAATGGTTTAACTCATAAAAACTCTACGTAGATGTTTGTTTATTGGGGCCTTCTTCAATCTAGATACTTATACTATTTTTGAGTATATGTAATCGTCTGTAATACTTATTATATGGGCCGCCTTATCAATTGAGCTTATTATTTAGCAATCTTATAATAACATGTAGGTATAAAGTTAAACCTTTTTTGGGAGAATCGTACAAAATTAAAGTAAATTATAATTTCAAAAGGATAAAAGTAGATTTACGTTCTATTGAATTTAAATTTCAGAGTTCTATTTGAACAAGAATTATTCTCATTTGGAATATGAGTTACATAAGAAAAGGAAAGAAAGAAATAAAAACACAAATTGTAGATTATTTTTTTATAATAATTTTTACGTATAAAATCAAACAACTTAATTTCACAAATTCAATCTTCAATGTAGACGTATTTAATACATAGAATGAAATCCATAGGAGGTTCATCCCTTGCGATCGCTGAGCACGGTCTTAACTCTAGCACTCTCGGACCTTCACTGTTTGGGAAACGCCTCTCTGCTGCCGAAGCTTAGGCCGACTCGAGACAAAATCCGCAGACCTTCAATACTCGAGGATGCGCTCTCCAGATATTTTTTTAATAAATCCCTTATTTCGTAAATATATCTTTTTTAAGTTAATTAAATATAATTATAGTATACGTAACAATAACATATTGTCTATATGACTAATCATTAGCTTTTCTTTTTTCTTTTTTTTATATATCATTTACATTTTCTGTTTTGTCTTTTTTTTACCCTCATTTTTTAATTCTTTAGTGATCATTTTGCATATTGTATACGGGTTTTTTCAACTTATTATTGGAGATGCGACTTCTCATCCTGGATTTAGTGTGCGTCGTGTCAGAATTCACGCATTTTGCGGGTAATGTGCGAAGTAATTAATTTTGCACACTGCTCGCCAAAATGCGGGAATTCGGTCGCTTCGCATAGTAAAAACAGGCATGAGAGGTCCCACTTCGTACACTGATTGTGAGTTGAAGAAAATAAAATTTTCAGATATTTATATGTCTACTCTATTTCATATATATATTTGTCTCTTTTACAATATACAACTGTTCGTTGACATGTACATAATTACATGAATTAATGATGTCGGTTACATTAAGAAGAGTATACACCTATAAATTTTTTGATGTTCATTCACCTAAAACAAAAAAATTATAATAATTAGAAAGTTTATTAAAAATAATTAAAAGTTTATTGGATTCCTAACAAAATGAGCTCTAGTAGAAGCCTCTATGCCCATTTTATCTTATGTTGTGTCAGTTTAAAAAATTTAACTTTGTTTGTAAAAATTTAAATTGTTTGTAATTGATGTGATTATGATGTGAAGAGTTGTATAAATTAAAATTTTTTGATTAAATAATAAAATGAGTTCAAATACTGCATAAATTCATAAAATTTCTTCAAAGGCTGCAGCTTTTTCACGAAAAAAAACTACGAAAATCGCCTGCAGCGGCAGCTACAGCGGTGGTACAGCGGCGGCTGCAGCGGTGGCTGCAGCTTTATTGCGAAAAAAAACTACCGAATAACAATTGTACTTCAATACAATTTATTACTAAGGATAACATCCGGTACAAGTAAAAAAATAATCGGAAACAATAAAATATTAAAATTACCACACCTTATACAAAATCATCATTCATCTAAATCGCACAGTAACGTAGCAAAAGAGAACAGAGAAATAGAGTCGGTGAAGCGGAATCATATCTCATGATCATTAATAACTCTTTAAGGTGTTTTCCTCTTTTTTCATTCGCTTTATTAAATTCTGCACCACAAGCACACGAGCACCAACGACTACACAAACTGCATCAGAAATTTTTCCACATCCATCATATACAATTGAAGAATCTTTTGCTCGAGAATTCTGAAATAATAAATTTTTGAATTAATTACACCCTTAGACTATCTTCTATATATCTTTGATATATAGTTTCTATAAGTATTTTATATTGTTTTATAAATTATATCTACCTTTAACACTGTATCTGATTTCTTAGACGAAATCATGGTTCAAATCAGCTGATTATCACCTGAAAATCATACAAAAACAAACAACTTATATAGTGATTGCTTTGAAGTTAATTTTGATTTATTGATCAGGCTGACCAAATTAATCTAAAAAGATTGTAAGACGATAAAAATATATTATTAGATTTATAATCTTTTAATTAGTTTTCTTAAAAAAAATGAAAATTAAGGTTAAAA
>UELU01099226.1:8901-21320 GCA_900490025.1 Megastigmus dorsalis
GGGGGGTGTAGACTCAGACACACTCTCAAAGTGTATATTTAGAGCAGACGCTAAAAAGGGTAAAACTGGTGATTGGAGTTTGGCGTTGGAGATACTCAGTTTGCGCAGGATTCTCCAGTGTCGATCATGTTGGTAACGTGACTGCGAAACAGCTTGAATCGATTAAACTGCTCCACTTTCTGAGAGAGTCTAGCAGACATATACATTCTATTACGGTCACGCATCAGCACACCAATCTCACGGTTTATCCATGACTTCTGGCTGTCCTTAATACTAATTTCACGGGAAGGGTCGAGATCATCGAACGAAGAAACAATCGCAAAGGTAAACCCTTGCGTTTGCGCGTCTAACTGGTTGATCCAGGGGGGCTTGCCTAAACTAGGTGAGCTTATACTAGAATAATCTAAAAATACATTCATATCACAGTTCGTTTCATTAAAATTAGGGTACATAAATCTATAACGCTGATCAACCGGCGAGGAATTTTGAAGGTTGAGACTGATGTGATTCACCAAGCGCTCCTGCTTGTGAACCTTAGGTGGTCTGAAGAAATTGAAGCCAAACTCAATACAATCGTGACCAGCTATAAGGGGCGCATCTTTTGGTACTAATCAATGTTTATTTTGTTATTAGAATATTTTAGAAACTCTGAAAATGTTGCGAATTTCTTTAACCATAATTTAAAAATCCAAAATTCTATCGGAGTAATACCGATTACGGTGTTATTAAATGGCTGACTAGGAAAAGAGGTAAGAAGTCACTTGCAACTTCTATCTTATTCAAATCTTATTTAAAAAAACTTGCAGCTATAGCAGCGGAGAATTTTCGAGCTAAAATCTTCCCTTGTTTTCTGTCTCTTATTTACTACTCTACATTATTGTAACGGACCGTAGGACGTCACAACAGGATATATGACATCAGACAACGTCGTGACACTCATGCTAAACAGCAAATAGACATAACACGATACGTGACTGAAGTCCTGCAGGGCAAAAAGACGGACAACTGCCTTGAAGAATGACGCAACAAACGGAGACTAGACAAAGACAAACGACAGATACGATTGACGTAGGACCTAGACACGCCCGCCGGCCCGAAGTAATGTGCAGAACAGTCCCGGGTTGGTTTGATGAAGAGGGTGGATGTTACAGTCCCTTGGTTGGCGATAGGTATTACCTATCTCGGTTCTGACTGACGATAGTCCACTGGTCGGCTCACGAACGGATGACAGGCCCGTCCGTGAGCCGAAGCAATTTGCCCTTTTTAACCACCATTAAAAAAAAATTACAAAATTTATTTATAAATAATATTAGTCCGGAACTTTTTTTCTTTTTCTTTTATTTTTTTTCTTAACGGCGTAAAGTTTTACTTAGCTGGTTAGCGTCCGAAAAGTATCAAATTATCGCACGCGTGTGTAAAATTAATACTTAGAATATTCATCATAACAAAAAATTGAACTGTATATAAAATTTTCATTATATTTAACAGTAGAATATTAATATTAACATAATTTATATTATATACTATTATATCGATATATTAATATACTTTTCTATTAATATTTTTTAATTTGGTCTTTGTGCTACCTTTCGACATACTAAATTATATCTAAAGACGCACTTGTAAATTAACAGTGGTATCCCGACTTCGGTTAATATCATTGGAATGCGCATAGTCTGACCGAGACCTTGAGAGCGTAACAAATAATACGTAGCAGCGAAAAATTTTAACCATCTTTTTACGGACACGGGGCAGAGTCCCGTTCACCCCCACCAGGGGCTGTGCCCCTGCACCCCCTTCCTTCTCCTCATCAGCCTCCACCCCATTTCTTTATTTTGTATTCTTATAAAATATGCTATTAATACATATTTATTGATTATGTCGTATTTTGTTGTAGATAATACTCAAACTTTGTTTTTGATGACGTGTGCAGAGTTGATTCTCGTGCTCGTCTCTTAAACTCGACTCGTGCGGAAATCACTTCACTTGCACACTTATAGCGTATGTACTATTTGTACACGAATTGAGGACGATTCCGTTGATTTTTAATTTTCTATTTTAGCTCCAAATAAAATAAAACGTATTTAACTCATCTAAATTTTTCTTATCTTTATTGATAGTAGATGCTATAGACTAATAAAATAATCCTTTCGAATCAGATAAAACTTAAGGCTTAAGTGATTGCAGGGTTTATACAATCTAAGAAAACCGAGAATTCTCAAGGAATTTCATTTTACCCCTGAAATCAGGGAATTTTCATACAAACTCTGGAAATTTTAAACTACTGTTATAAAATATTTTTGTAGATACCTACAATTTTTGTTTCTTATCCTATCTTCCTTACCCTCTTTTTAGCAATGATAAAATGGCCTATATGCTCACCTATGGTTTAGCATATTAAAAAAATGCTATTAATTTGTTTTTCAAAGTCACTTGTATTCCGTTTTGTTTGATGAATCTTTTAATAAAATTGAAAAAAAATAAACAAATGGATCTTTTCGTTTGAATTTGGAGCCCAGACAATGTATTTACGGTCAGCTTTTCTGATGGACACCACTGATGTATTGTTCTAGTTTATAATATATTTAATACAAGTCGCAATGGATGGCCACAGTGTGCAATTCAAGCTCTTAGAAGATTTTAAAAAGGATTTAGAATCGAAAACTGATAATAAATTGTTTGATGCTGGCTCATTTGTATATATACATACGATTCACAATGCTTTCAAATGTGGGTTTAAAGTTAGTCAATGGGAATTGGAGGAATTTCTTAAAGCAATATATCACTTATTTAATAAATGTTCAGCAAGACCTGGTGATTATCTTAAGTATTATATAATATTAGTTATACATTTGAATGATAACATTTTTCATCAACTTTTTTCATAACATTTGCTGGAGATGTATCAAATTTTAAAAGAAATTCATGTAGATGAATTTATTATGCCTTTTCTGTATACGGAACTTCAAAACTTAGTAAGCAATTTATTGGAAAGAATTATAAAAGCAGAAATTTAAAAATCTGAAGCCAATTATTCGAAGATCAACTTGAATCAAGAATAGGACAACTTAATTAATAGCATAAAACTACATCTGCTTTTGCTAAATGCAAGGGTCTAATACACGATGATCATGGTAATTTACAAAAACATTGTCGACGATCTTAAAAAGTGTTGTTGAAAAATTTTATATAAATCTCGAATAAAGTACCCTTTACAGATAAGTTCTAATTTTTGTGACCCTTTATTGATAGTTAGAAACTAAAATTAAGTTTAATTCGACTAAACAAATCTTTAAGTATTTTTGTTGACTGCAATAAGGTCGTGAAGCAGATAAAATTGAACGATATTTCAATGAAATCGTCGCAAATCCTAGTTTTTTAGAAGATGCTAAAAATTCTATTTGATCGAAAACGCGCTTAGATGACTTTTGGATTTTTATATTATTCCACGGAAACGTAGAAAGAAGTTTTTCAATCAATAAAGAGCGCTTATTTCCAAATTAAAAAGAAAAATCCCTTTCTGCACTGGTACACGTTTGGCATGGAGGCCAGCCAAGATCCAGGTAGCGCAGACAATTAGATGTCACAAAAAGTATGATTCATGCAGTACATAATTCAAGATCTTTGTATAATGATGATCTTAAAAAATAGAAGGAGTCGAAAAAAAAAGAAAAATAGAAGCATTGGAAGAGAAACGAAGAAAATTGATCACAGCTCAAGAAAAAGATTTACAATACTTAGAAAAAAAATTCTTGTTATTAAAAAATAAACACTAACGCTCTTAAAAACTGACAACTTTGTTCAATTATTGTTAGTTGCTTTTAAAAACAGTTGTTTTCAGCAAGCGAAATCACTATTTTATGATATTATTAATTTACTGATAAGAATCATGGAAATTTTCTCGTTTCAACCCTGGAATTTCGGGGAAAATCAGGGAATTTCCTGTGTACAGAATTTTGTATAAACCCTAGATTGGCATTACCCCACACTCACCTATATTTATGCATGCAGAAAATATGTATATATATATGAACTTAACCCATTAAGTACCAAATGTACATGATGTTGGCGCTTGACTTTGATTTCTTACCATTTGCTCAATTTTTCTTCGATTTTGATAAAAATTGGTTCCTAAGTATTTTCAAGTATGCTCTTTTTGATGCATTTGACGTTTTTTTTAAAAGAACGCAAAATAAAAAAATATGGCCGATTTAAACCAAAAAAAACTGAAAATTTTCAAATAGTTTTCTTGGTTTTTGCTCTGCCAAAAATAAACAAAGTGTCTAGACCATTTGATTTTAGGTTTAAAGGTGGCATGGATGTCTACTTTTTCAAACCTATTCAATTTTTTTTTGAAAATTAAAAACCGAAAAATTTTTTGTTGCCCGAATATTCATGAAAAATGAAGTTTTTGTTGGAAAAATTGACTTTTTTCGATAAGAATGTTTTTAAAATGTATAAACATCAAGGATATCATTATTTATTGATAAAATTTTCAAAATGTACATAACCTATAAAAATCGATACTTTTTAATAATTTTTGACAATTTTATTTCTGTAAATTTAACGATTGTAAATCAATTTTTAATAAAACCTAATTTAAAATAAAAAAATTTTAAATTCAAAATGGCGGATCCAACATGGCGAATTAAATTTTTATTTTTCAGTATTTTTTATTCAAATTTGGCATAGGAGGGTTTTCGAGGTCTCTAATCATGAATTTATTATTATTTTAGCAAAATTTAAAATAGCAATGTCATATTCGATAGTTTTTTTTAGATCACTTATCGCAAAATAACAAAAATATTATTTTTTAAAACTTAAACATTTTTAATTATACTTAATATTTTGTTAGATTATAAATTTTCATTTTATAAAGTAATAAATATCATAATTGCAATTTCAAAATTCATAATCTAACAAAATATGAAGGATAATTAAAAATGTTCAAGTTTTAAAAGACAACATTTTTTTTATTTTGTGAAAAGTGATCTAAAAAAACTATCGAATATGACATTGCAATATAATAAAAGCAATAAAATACAAAATTAAATTAGCGATATTGTATCAGCTATTTTAAACTTTGCAAAAATAATAATAAATTCGTGATTAGTGACCTCAAAAACTATTCTATGCGAAATTTGAGTAAAAAATACTAAAAAATAAAAATTTAATCCACCATGTTGGATCAGTCATTTTGAATTTTTAGAAATTTTTTTTAAATTAGGTTTTATTAAAATTTGCTTTACAATCTTTAAATTTACATTTGGTACTTAATGGGTTAAGGTGGTCCTTCACGTACTCCATAATGAATCGCAAGAGTATAATAAAGATTACGAAATTGTTTGATTTGGATAAATGATATTTACTAAATTTATTTATTTTTCGATATAGTATCCGTAAAGTAGCACTTTACGGACTGTTTTCGAGCCGCAAAGTGCTACTTTATGCACACGTGTATGTAAAGTTAAAAAAACAGTCCGTAAAGTCGAGCTTTACGGGTACTATATCGAAAAATATTGTTTGTTACTATATCGGACGTGCTTCGCAGATCCTCGGACGCTACTTTCCACGCGCGGCCGTAAAGTTCTACTTTACGGCCTAGGTACAAAAAGTACTATTTAAGATAGTTTTAGTTTACATTAGCATCAAAATAATAATATTTATATAATATTAATGTTGTTTGTACGTAACAATGGCTTGCGTAGTTATAAAAATATCTTTTTACATAGTTCTATTAGGCTTATTTTTCATCCAAGCACTAGAAAGTACAAATCTTCAACTTTCTGTTTTTGTTAATAATATTAAATATATCTATTAGAGAAATTACGCAGTAACCTATACAATTGTAACTTACACTATCTGCAATCTCTTGGAAGGTAGTGAAATGTCTATAACTAAAATTTACCTTCAAAAAGGTAAAATGTTGACAAGTATGAATGTATTTTCTCCAATACACTTCAGTTTATTTGAATAAAATGTTCTTTTTTAATTCTTAATTGTTAATTATTTAAATACATTTAATTAATTAAGTAAAGTATATTTAATATTTTACCAATTGCCTCATAAGATTTTGTGTTTTTAAGTAAATATTTAAGTTATACATAATTAAATTTATTCTACTAAATCTGTTTCCGATGGTCAGTGATAAAATATTAAATATAATATATTATCTTGGCATTATCTGCTCCGTTAATATTTAAACAAACTATTTAGTGACTCGATAGTGTTATGAAAAATGTTATTGTTGACGTTAATCTTGGCTATTTTTATCTTCTTTGAACAATTAAAAATCGAATTTTCTTAAATTGTTAAGACGCTATAGTTGATTTATTTTCTCCTAACCTCAAAGCATAACGTAAATATTTATTTTTAAAAGGAGTAAGATAATACTCTTTATTTTGCTATGTCTGTGTATCCAACTATTGCAAGTAACTGTTTGGACAGGAGCCTACAGCACCCAGCTCCCTGTGTCCTTACCTTTTTCATGCCAAAGAGGAGTGTTCTGGCTTAACAGCATCAGAGGTTAAGGTGATCCAACTGAAAAGGGAACCACTTATAATATTCAAGTGACAGGACTGCCTTGGCAAGGGTAACAACAGTGTGATCGAGTACTTTGAGTACTTGAAGAGTGCTATCGATGACATAAAGTCCTCTCTGACGGTTGAAGTGGCTATACTCAAGAAAGAGGTGGAGCATTTAAAGGTTTAACTGGCGTAATTCCTTATTTTCAGAATAGTGTGCAATTATTGTAACTTGAATAACAAACTTTCAATATGTCTCATAATGACCGTGCTCCTTTGAACCACAAGATTGTTAATGAGATTCAGGATAGACTAAACAGAGCCAAAAATGTTATAATATTTATTCCCAACGATTCAATTAACAAGACGATAGACAATGGTGCAGTGACTGATATTCTGAAACTCGTCTCTGATAAAGAGTTTAACTTTCAACTTTCCCGTATCGATGCTGTCAACCCTTCTAAGGCTCGACCACTGGTGTTGACATTGAATTTTAGTTAAGAAGCTCAATTCGTTTTTAATAACAGAAGTAAAATATACAACAGATATAGCACCCTCAAGATGGCATATGACAATACTAAACTTCAACAAGAGCAGTTTAAGGAAGCACTTAAGGAGCTACGTTAAAATGCTAATGTAAAATGCTGTTAAATCCAACCTTATTAATAAATTTATAGATATAATATGCCTACAATAAGCAATACAATCTTTTTCAAGGCTTTTTTTTCAACTAAAAAAAACGTTTGAAAAAATTTGAAAAAGATCATATCCGACATATTTTGAGCTGTTCTTTCGAATGGTGATACCGATTTTTTGTTAAAATACTCCTGCATAAATATATGGCGTGTTTTTCACAAAAAAAAGTTAAAAAATTTGTAAATTTTCAACTTTTGAACTTTTTCATAATGAAAACGCAATGGCAATAATTGAAATCACTGCAAAAAAGTGCAATTGATATGCAAACATCACGGAAAAAATTTTGAGGTGACTCATTCAACAGCTAAGTAAAAATTTGTTTCATTTTACTCTTAGCATGACCCCGAGACAACGACGGGGTAAAATTATCCTGTCTCCTTTGTGATGATTGATTTTAGTGAGTCCCCTTGCTTCTCACTGTTCGGGGTGCTTAATTATAGTGAGTCCCCTCGCCTCTCACTATCCGGGGTGCTTGATTATAGTGAGTCCCCTCGCCTCTCACTGTCCTGTGTGCTTGATTATAGTGAGTCCCCTTGCCTCTCACTGACACTTTGTAATTCAGTGCTTATTTTTCATACACGATTGGCAAAGAGATATGTTCCAAGACTGACAAAACAAATAGGTTCTTCGTCCACAACCGGAACATTTTTTTTGTTGATTCAGTTTTATTGTTTCATGTTTGGTTTTTTTCATCTGACCGTTTTGTACGTAAGTTTTAGCTAGTGACACCACAAATTCTTTAGTTCCAATTTTTTTCGTACCATCTGCACATGCATTGAAAATAGCTACTGAATTCACGATTGCAGTCTAAATCAATCGAATAAAAACCACCCAGTCCATTTTTTTAACGTATGCTCGGCATCATATTATTATAATGTCCATCATGCAAATCTGCTCCACCCATGAAGCGATTGTAAAGATGGAATGCTTGCGGGAATTGTATATCTATTTTGTTTTTGCAGTAGCACAATATCTTTTTGTAAGTAGAGAAAGAGTCACTCTAACAGCTGTAGATACAACCGATACTAATTTTGAGTCCATAACAGTTACATAGTTTATTCCACTATTAACATCATACTTCACTGCATATGTCCCCCTTTAAGATTTTTTATTGATGATATTCTTTTCTCTAATTTGGTTCTCTCTAATAGTACCAGTACATTTCAATGTCAGTTTATTCAAATGTACAACGAGATCTAAATTGGTAAAAAAATTGTCAAAATAATGATGGTATAGAGGAGTTTTTCCGGCGCCTGTCTTTGCAAAAAATGGCTCAAGAAAATTAAGCACTAAGTGAGAACCTAATACGCTCTTACCTCATTTATCACCAACTAGTGAATTTTTCGCACAATATAGGTCGAAATTCAGTAAGTACTCATGAGCTGTGCAAAGCACCCAAAATTTGAGCCCAAAGCGTACTGGTTTTCCTCGGATAAACTGCTTCAATGATGTTCTCGCATAAGCTTCAACCATCATCTCGTCAATTGACAATGCAGTTTGCCAAATGCCAAAAGTTAAAATATTTTTCTGAAATATTTTCATGATTGGACGAACACGCCACGCTTTATTATTCGAATCATTGTAAGTCGCTTTCGCGTATTTCGAATTTTTTTTTATAGTTTCAAAGGTCTTACGGAACATTGCCGAAGAAACTACTGGACTTTCGAGTGTTGAAAGAAGTGAACATGACAATTCCTATGAAAGTATTCAAATCATCCATTTCTAGGTTAAAACCATTTTTTCGATAAGCATCAATGATGTACTCTTTTATCTCAGTTGAAAAAAAGTTTCAAATAATTGAATTAGTTCACTTTTGAGAGTTTTTCTTTTCACATGATCAGACAAAAGCAATTTGTCTTCATACTTATCAGAATATATTTTTTCACCATCTACCCAATGGAAAATATGATTTTTTTCTAACTCAGCTTGGTCTACTCGATAATCTTTTTAGCTTTATAAGTGATATTTGGTAGTTCTTCAACAGTGTCATCATTAGAATCCGAATCATCTGAACAACCAGAATTATCTGGATTTGGTATTTCCACCGATTCATCTTCGTCAGAAGTATACTGTTCGTCTTCGGATTCAGAAATAGTCTTTGATCGCTTTCGTGACATTTTGAAAATTAAATTCCATTCACAGTATAGAAATGTTCAATGTACAATAAAACGTATACACCAAAAAATACGCAACTAAATATAAAATGTTGCAATATTCGTTATGCGAGGAAAATAATTACGAATAAGGTAAGCGATTTTTCAGTGGAGACCTTTACAAACGTATAGAGCATACATATGACTTGATAGACATTGATGTTATACAGGGTAACATGGAAATTCTCATGGAAATATGAAACAAATATATCTACATGAAAACACCAATCATAACAGTAGCGAAACTATAAATGAATTACATAAGCATTATTTTTAGCCCTGTTTGAAGGTGCGAAATTATTTCAAGAAGTCAATGATTTTTTGAAGTTATACAAAACTATTTCTAAAGTATAATTCATGAGGGTAACGTTTGTATTTCAATATGTCCGTTCCATTTTATTAAAATCCATTATATTTCTTTAAGCATTTTACTTGGACTTTATATTCAAAATGCGAAAAAACAACTCGAAAAATGTCGGGTAAAACCAACCCAACCCGAACCCAACCCAACCCAACCCTTGCCAAATTCTTTGAAACCATTTCTCATTTTACAATAAATCTTGAAAACTTATCAGGAAAATAGCTTGTTCGAAAATGCCGTTTTTTGAGATTTTATGAAATATGGCCATTTTGGAAAGTTTAAAAATATTTTAGTGTCATGACAAAAATCTTTCCGTGATGTTTGCATATCAATTGCACTTTTTTGCAGTGATTTCAATTATTGCCATTGCATTTTCATTATGAAAAAAATTCAAAAGTTGAAAATTTCCAAATTTTTTAACTTTTTGTCGTGAAAAACACGCCATATTTTTTTGCAGAAGTATTGTAATCAAACAACGGTATGACCAATTGAAAGAAGAACTCAAAATACGTCGGATATGATCTTTTGCAATTTTTTTCAAACCTTTTTTTAGTTAATAAAAAAGCCTTGAAAAAGTTGTTGAAAATTCAGGGTCTTGGTCGTTAATGGGTTAAAGAACTTGGTATTCTTCTACTAAAAAATTGTCATCTTTCACAGTCTACTATTGGATTTTAAGGAGCGTCAGAAATAGAACAGCTATTTTACAAAACAATCTATTTCAGTTATCCACTCTGCCAGATGTACTCATTGAAATTTGGCTTCATCCAGGTATAGAAGAAGATGAACTTGGTTTAAAGAATTACAACATATATAGGAGGCATTACACGTGAAATGTCCAGCGGCCCAAAATAAGCGCGAAATAAGGTACTTTTAAACTCGCGTAAAAAGAAGGTAAATGTATGTGAAAAAATTTTATCAGGCATGGTTTTTGTAGATTTTGAGACAAGCTTTCCAACGGTGCATTTCATTTTCCGGAATTTTCCCATTTTCACGGTGAAAATTCAAAAAGAAAACTTTTTCTTCATTTTTCTCAAAGATGGACCAATTTTATCTTTTTTTAAGTGTGTTCAATCGAAAGATGAGGTTTTTTTACATTTAAATAATAAATAATAAGAGGGACTTTTTCGTTTTTTTCGAGATATAGTATGTTAAAAACCGCACGAGCGACCCCCGTCGGCGCGGCGCGTCAGCTTCGTACAGCCGCGCGAGTAATATGCGCTCATAGTTCATTTTTTCGCCGATAGGTGGTAAACAACAAATTTTTTACATTAGTTTTACAATTCTCGCAGTAAAAATATGTTCCTAAAGTGTACATAGTCGAGGCTTGGAAGTTTCAAAATTATCTTTGGTTATTTTATATAGTCAACTGCTGCTTATATTTTTACATCGTGCTGATAAGTGAATAACAAAATTTAATTTTGTTACTCTTTTCATAATGCCTCTCGTGAAAACAACTTTGACAATAAGAACTTGCTGCTTTAACCCATTTCAGAAAGAAAATCATATAGAAAGAAAAAATTTATGTACTGCTGGCGGTGAAATTAAACTCAAATTCCCCTTATTACCAAGCAACTCTAAAATTTGTTTAAAATGTAAAACCGAATTTTACTTATGTCTCAAAAATTGGAACGACAAAAAAAGTTGTGAATTTATTAATCAATATAATAATAAACTTTTAAGTCAATGTGATAATGATTATCATAAAGATGGTGTTGCGACACTTGAACAAATTAAACAAAAATTTAAATTGTCTAGTAACAAAAATGAAAGAATTTTATTGCTTTCACTAGCTCCTAAATATTGGGGTCGTCCAAAACTTATCACCGAATTCAATTCAACTGAGCGAGATGCAAGGCTAGCTCTCGTTTTAGCAAAACAAAATGGAATTTTAACGACTCCGACACTCAAAAAAGGAAATTCCTTGTGTCCTAACGCTGAGGTTTGTGTCCAAAATTTTTATTTACGTGATGACATAAGTCGAGTAATACCTGGCATGAAAGATTTTATATCAGTAAAACAAGATGATGGGAATAGAATTCATGTTCAAAAACGTTTATTACTATGTAATCTTCAAGAATTATATACTCAATTTGGCAATGAATATAAAAATATTAAGATTGGCTTTACGAAATTTGCTAAATTCAGGCCTCCTCAGTGTGTTCTAGCATGAGCGAGTGGAACTCATACAGTTTGTGTTTGTGTCCATCAGGAAAATGTCAAATTAATGATACAAGCACTCGATTTAGAAAATTTAACAAAAGATTCTGAGAATCCTTTAAAAAATTATCATGAATGCATTAAGGCTATTGTGTGTACTAATTCTAAAATGCTTGTTTTTTAGGAGAGTGTGAACTTGTCAGTACAATTAATTATATTATACAACTATTAGATGATAACGGAAAAGATGAAGTAAAATTTGATAGTTGGGCGCAAACTGACAGGTGTACATTAAAAACTGAAGTAATGGAAAGTGATGAGTTCGTAAACCATTTTTGTGATTGCTTATTTAAACTAAAAACACATGATTTTATTGCCAAAAATCAATCGCTCTATGTGAAAAATCTGAAAGATAATTTGAAAAAAGATGAATTCGTAGTATGCTTAGATTTTGCAGAAAATGACTCTTTCGTTGTTCAAAATGCTGCTCAATCGTTTCACTGGAACAATGATCAAGCAACTATTTGT
>UELU01099228.1:0-19019 GCA_900490025.1 Megastigmus dorsalis
GCGTTGTATCGTGGCGGTCCGCAACCGCCACGGATTTATTCAGTGGAGGCGGATGGTCACCACGCGTGAGCGTGACAGGGGATCAGAGTTTCGTGGCGGTCAGGGACCGCCATGAGTTTCTCAGTGTGGTACTCTCTCGTGTACTCTCTCTCGCGTACCCTCTCTCGCGGCCGTCTCGACGCTGAGCCCGGCGCTCGCTCTCTCCGCACCGCGCTGTGTAGTGTTGTGTCGTGCTGTGTGGTGCTGTGTGATGCTTGTGAATCTCGTGGCCGTGCTCTCTCCTCCTCACCATGGAAAATAACCCCAAAGAAAATCCCTCATTAGTCCCTTACTCCTTCACTTCCTCCGGCTGGTGCACGAGGTAGGTGTCGGCTCGTCGTCGAGGCTCCGCTCGCTTTTCCCCCCTGGCATTTCCCTTGGGACGGGTTTGCACCGTCACAAAATTAAATATTGGATACCGAAGAAAATTGTATATTAATATAATATAATCATATTATACTCTGTCTAGGTGTGTATATCGATAATTATGGCTAGGTGAGGAATTCGGTCGTATTCGATGTCTAGGTGTATAGGGTCGCCGATAATGATGTGCTGATATCTCGGTGTCAAGGTGTGGTTATTGGACGTACTCGATGTCTAGGTGTAGGGTTACCTATATCAAATATATCAAAGCTACCAACTCAACTACGTGCTCAAAACCGCAAACCCAAATCCGATCACCCTGCAGTGCGTCATTTTAAGCATATAACCTAAAGCCACAAACTTAAAGCAGATCACCGTCGAGTGGGCAATTCTGAACAAATAACCTGTAAACCGTGACCCTAAGCCCCAAATCCAGAGCCGATAAAAAAATCAGAAAAAATGTATCTATATGTTTTTGAGGTTGCGAAATCGTAATAGGAGGTCCGTTTTTCCGCATAATGGCAAATTCAAGGCCGTTCGGAGGACACTGTAAAGTGAAATTGATAATAGTGCGTCAAAAAATTTAAAAAATGTACGTATATGATTTGGGGTTACTGAGTCCGTATACGAAATTGGCTTAATCCTGCAAGGTCATCTAGAGGTCATTTCAAGGTCATATTAAGGCCATTTCAAGGTCATTAAAGATTAGTTTGAGAAAATACAGTCAAAAAATCTGAAAAAACATTCATGTATGTGTTTCGAGTTGCTATTGGTATTCCGAAGTTAAGGTTTGTTTAATCCTGAAAGGCCACCTGAAAGTCATTCCAACGTAAGATGTAACATAACCCAACCCCAAATAGAGCGAAAAATCGTGTTTTTGCACATTTAGGTTAGGATTACTGAATAACCTGATGTGATGGAGACAAACGGACACCGGATTTGGATTCAGCGACGAAAAATACATATAGAATACCTATGGGGTCCATGTATATTCAGTTTGAAATTTGTGGTCCTGTTATTTACATACATTTCATGCAGTATTCTAGCATCGTCACTTCAAAAGCTGATCCAAGTATTTGAAAACAGTAGTTATACAGCAACAAAGAACAATTAAAATCATAAGTATTATATCACATAAGTCCACTGTTTCTAATACTGCAAAGTTTGTTATAAAATTTATAAATTAAATGAAATTGAAAATTGTCTATACAGTTAGTACCAGCCGCGCTCACTCATATTTCAGTTGTCGTCGGTCGAAAAAGTCAATAATAATAATGAAGGTTAGAAAAATATGTTTTGTTATTGGCAGTTGTATTAAAGCCAAATCTGCTGCTAGAACAAGCGATGAATTTCAAAATAATAATGAATTTAAGCAGACCTACAATCATAGAAAACAGTACATCAGAAGTAAATTTTATAAATGAAGTGCCTATTAGCACTTCGGCTGCTAAACCAACGCATCTAGTTGGAACATTTGCTAGTCTTTTCGAAAAAGATTCTGAACCTTATATTACAAGTACTAATAAGCCAACAATCATTATAATAATATTATTATAAATATGAACAACAACCAGACTGAACAATCATCAGATGAAAAAACTCATTCAAGACCAAAGAGTTATCAGAATAAATTATTATAAGAGAAGATGTGCAGCAATAAAGTGATAATTAACTGGATATAGATGTTACAATAGATGTTAGAAGACCATCGTATAATAATATTGTATGATCTGGTGGCTCGATAAACAATGTTTAAAGATTTTCGAAGAAGATTGCACAGAGATATTAAATAAAAAAACTATTGATGAAATTTTGGAGTTAAGAATGGATCCGAGTGAAGGATCATTATTAGTTTAGTTTTATTTTTTAATTAAATTGCATTGAACATAAAACAAGCTATAAAAAAGACATATATTTTTTAGGTAAAACCAATTAATGTTCGTGTAATATCACACATCATAAACAACATTATGCTGTTTGATATGGAGGTGCCATGAATTTTATACTGTTTGTCATACTAATGCCGATTATGAAGAACCTGGTCCAGGAATCTGTGGGTATACAATCATGAGTTCTGCAGCATGATATAAAATTATTTTTTCTAAACGCAGTTAGGAACACCTACCGAGCAAAAACACATGCAGATTTACTGACTGCTCAAAACAGGTATTTTTTACTATTCAGAGTGGACAAGCATTTATTAGAAATAAATTAAACATCTTTTTATTAACTTGAATTATGTTTTGAGATTATTAATCATATATTTTTTTTTGTTAATGGAATAAATTTATTAATTGCAACAAATATTTTTAACCTTCTTAATTTTCATATTTTTTAAAAGAAAACTAATTAAAAGATTATAAATCTAATAATATATTTTTTTCATTTTACAATCTTTTTACAATAACTTGGTCAGCCTGATCAAATCAAAATTAAGTCCAAAGCAATCACTATATAAGTTGTTTGATTTTGTATGATTTTCAGGTGATAATCAGCTGATTTAAACCATGATTTCTTCTAAGAAATCAGATACAGTGTTAAAGTTAGATATAATTTATAAAACAATAAAAATATTTATAGAAACTATATGTATATAAAAGATATATAGGTGGTAGTCTAAGGGTGCAATTAATTGAAAAATTTATTATTTCAGAATTCTCGAGCCAAAGATTCTTCAATTGTATATGATGGATTTGGGGGCAACTCAAAGTTGGAGAAATTTCTGATGCAGCTTGTGTAGTTATTAGTGCGCGTGTGCTTGTGGTGTAGAATTCAATAAAGCGAATGAAAAAAGAGGAAAACACCTTAAACAGTTATTAATGATCGTGAAAAATGATTCCGTTTCACCGACTCCATTTCTCTGTTCTCTTTTGCTACGTTACTGTGTGATTTAAATGAATGATGATTTTGTATAAGGTGTGGTAATTTTAATATTTTATTGTTTCCGATTATTATTTTACTTATACCGGATGTTTTCCTTAGCAATAAATTGTATTCAAGTACAACTGTTATTGGATAGATTTTTTTTTCGCAATAAAGCTGCAGCCACCGCTGCAGCTGATTTTCGTAAGGGATATAAAGTTAGAAAAATATTAAAATTTATTACTATAAAAACTCACCTTCAAAATGTACACATTTCAGTCCAACCGTTATAAGAATAAAGAACGTTTGAAGGAATTACCGTGTAACTGTTATAACTAATCTCCCGATGTTTGATTGCCGTCGTATGATCCGACTATGAACATCTCTTATTATAACCTTATTTCGTCTCGGGAATGTATTTGTCGGCCGCCGCCCAAGCTCAACTAATTATATAAAGACACTGTTAGGATATAATATAGACTACGTACTATGAGCGAATTTGACCGAGTTGTACTGACGCTGTTCGGTACACTATAGTACGTCTCACAATGCAACGGACGCCAGCAGAACACGAGTGGCGTGGTTCTAATGTAGTATAGCCTGACGTTATGGCTATAGATTTAAAATAAATAGATCGCGCGCAACGTAGAGCCGATTTCTATTTTGGAGTTCATAACAGACAAGCTGTATTTGTATTTTTGTTATTGATGTCATGCAGTTAATATTACTACTAACTATATACATGTATGAATTTTGTGTTTCAATGCACCATTGAGCATTTTAATTTTTTTTCTTTTATCATACTGATTTGCTTTTTAATTTTCAATGTCTGTTATAATTAATTAATAACTAACAATGAGAAAAAATATAATTAGTTAGCTGTGAATGCAATTCTTTCCCGTGCTTAAATCATTACATCGTAAAAATTTCTAAAGCTTCTATAAAAATGTCTACGTACATAGCAAATGATCGAGGTAATTTTAATATACTTTACAATATACATATATTTATAAGAAAACTTTATCCCGCAAGCGAATGGCTCTAAAAACGGTATTTCAATATTGGATCAATACTAAATGAATACTGTAAAGAAACTCAAAAGTTATTAATAAATATTTAATAACAAAATGACATAAATAGGTTTAATTATAAATAGTAAATAAGAAAATGATTTTTAAAATAATAACCGAAAGTAAATTAATATTAAATATAAAAATTAATTCTCTCAGCAAGTATATAAAAAATTTTTTATTGTAGAATTTCATTAAAATCGTGTAAATGATAAATTAGAGCATTGCAAAATCTCGTAAATACGTGATCTCATCGATGCTATTACTAAACTTAATTGTATATACATACATATAAACTTTAATTTCGAGGGGTATTATAAATTGACTTGCTTCATAATAATTCAACTTTTATATAAAAAATCATCAATAATTGTTAGAGAACCACACGTTTTATGAGAACAAAAAGCACATAAAGTGCGAGTATCAGGCAACGTTTGGTCCTCATATGATGTAAACAGCGGAGCTAAGCAAGACCCTATGGCATTCCAGTGCGCAGCACTAAGCCGAGGAGCACCCTAGTTACATTATGAAAAGGAGATTACATAGATACAGTAACTAAAAAGATTTTATTTTGTGCTGGAGAAGGCACATCATACTTGCCACAAGTTTTATAAGATTTACGCATGGATGGAAAAAACTATTCAGGCCTTGCATATGTGTAAGTTTTCGTATGCACACACACACACACACACACACACACACACACACACACACACAATCGCACGCACACACACACACGCGCGCACACACTCGCACGCACGCACGCACACACACATATATATACAAGTTTTATTTTAGTTAGCTTTTCTTGGCATAAATATAATAATTTCAATTAGTCGATTGATCGCGCAAATATATTTTTATTTTCAGAATTAGAACAAATGTTGGAAGATAGTGAAGGTAATGCGATTCTTGCACAGTGCCATCTAGACAAGGTGCACGATTCATTGGCTAGTGCCGGCGCAAGTAGGCATGAAGCAAGGCAGAATACACCCACAATTGATGTTTTAAGCTCTTCTTGATTGGGAGAAGCATTAGATACAGTAGATGTACCGGGTGATGATACTAACACCGTAGAAAATGAATGTAAGTTGACAGTCAAACAAAGTACCCTGAAAGCTTATTATGAAGAGTATTTAATGTCTGTGAAATTGTAGTTAACTACTCGCAGCAACAGGAAGGCAGCAGTAAGTACAGGAACGATAATGGGTCGAAGTCTCATATTAGAGTCCATGAGGAAACATCACGATTCTACAGACGTTCTCAGCTGGATCGACAAGAATTCAAGGTTTCCATAGCGCAGCCGCCACCCGATGCAGACATCTACGCATAGCTGGAAGCAGCTATTCAGACATTGTATAGACATATGTGCGGTAGTGCAGCTCCCATAGATTCCATAGGAATATCCATGCTTTCAGAGCGTTAGCGCCAAGGAGCAGTATGGCTTTCTTTTAGATTAGTTCGAGATTTTACGCCTCACAACTTATTCGTCATGCTATCCATTGTCGCGCAGAGCAATGATAGTTTTGAGGTAGATGATATGCTTAAAGGTACTGCTGATATTGTTTCTGCGCCTGCTGGTAGAGGGCGTGTAAATCTCACGTCGGACCATATTTCCAAACGTCAATTCTGACGATTAATAATGCTGATATTCTTTGTCTCCCTCACTCAGTTGTCACCGCTCACACACATGCTATTCGTGGCCAAATTTGAAGCGGTGGCTGAAAAGCTTGTAAAAGCAGCGGGCGTTATCGTACCAGATACAGGGTGTGCTATCAAAGAAATAGAGATATTTAAGCAACATTACACGCCTTTTGACGTTGCGATCGTTGTTTACTCATTTAAAAATTTAGCTCGTGGATACAAGCCTTTATACGATGGTCCACAATTTGTACGTAATGTTGTTAGATACACGCTCAGAATAATGTAATATGAAGACAAAAAGCATTATCAACCTATTCTTAATTTACTTGCAGATTCCGGCAGTCGAGCGTACTGCGTAGCATGTAATTTGAGATTTATTGGTCAGGAAACCCATGAATGTCCCCAAAAATGTTCTCAATGCCTGCAAAATTCATCTTGCGAAATTAATCAAGGTAAAATAGAATGCACACAATGTGGGAGAAAATTTTTTGGATAATATTGTTTTTCAAAGCATTTAGAGGCAAAGTCATTCGACAAAAATCATACACTCTGCGAGAGTATTAAAATTTGTAGGAAATGCTGTAAAACGGTTCGAAGTAACAATAAAGTACCGCACAAAGTAGCAATAAAGTAACATTATTTTCTGTAAAATATGCAGTTCAAGGAAACCGCTAGATCATTTATATTTGTTCAACCTATTATGGAAAATAGACAGTGTAAAAGCGATAATCTTAAACTATATTTATTTTAAACGCAACAGTCAGAGATTGTAAGTGGGGATGATAAAGTAAGGTTGCATGTGCCAAATTTATGCGTTGTTCATCAAGTTTTCACCGTTTATTTGGACGATGAAAACATATCAAATATGTGCGACATTTGTGGTGTACGGGAATACGTATTCAACACTGATCCTGTGAAGCCGCTCGTGGATCTGGCTCTGGAGCGTAGAAAAAGTATAAAGCAAATAGTTTGTATAGCTCATAATGCCCAAGGCTTCGATGCACAAATTATCCTACAGCACCTGGCAAAACGTCATGATATTAGAAATTAGCCAGTGAAGGAAAGTAAACAATTTTTACAATGGCACAGCGAAAAGAGGCAAAAAAACTACTTATTCGATTTTCAAAATGAAATAATAAAATGTTGCAAGTAAGACGTTTAAAATATGGCGGTTAGCGTGCTTTGCACATAGAAAAACGTTCATTGCGTGTGGATCAACGCATCCATTTGCAGAGCGTCCAACGATTGCATCATCTGGTATGAGGGTATACAGGAAAAAATTTTTGAAACATGATACTATAAGTATTATTCCACAGGGAGGGTATAGACTGTGTAACAAGCAGTCTTTAAGGACACTTCAGTGGCTCTGCTGGATGGAGAAGGTGATGAATCATCAAATTCAATGTTCATTGCGATCTAGGGATCAGCGACTGCCGGAAGGACCTCTAGTGGACGGCTGCATTAGATGCTACACCATGAGTAGGACTCTGACTCTCACTGATGCGAGTACAATGGCTAAACGGTATGCGAGTACGATCAGGATATCGGAAAAAATAAAAAAAGCTGGCTACTGCCTGATTGAGAAGTGGAAGTGTCCATAGTTTGTAACTCATGATGCGATAAGGCGTACAGCGCTTCACGATGTTATAACACGGAGTAAATGTAAAATTTTCGAACCCGTTTATGCTAAATGACGTTTTGTTTCGGCCGAAAAGAGCTATCCTTACGGTTATAAAGTCTAAAACCGTACATAATCCTTGAAATAAATTTACTTAAATATAAGATAACTTTCAAATTATTTCATATACACACGCGCGCGCGTCCACTGATAAATAGCAAAAATATGCGTATATACTAGCACTATAGCCGCCTGCGCATGCGAGCAAGACGACAAATCTCCCGCCTAGCGCTATATCCACTCACGTATGCGCGCAACATGGCTGGCCTTTAGCGAGTGCCAGAAACACTCGCGCGTGCGCGATGCAGCCGCGGTAGGGTGCCCCTACCGCGCCCACGTCAAGTTCTTCGAGGGAGAGTGACACACCGTTTGACCAAATATTGCTCTACTACAGCGAATGGCAGCCTACTTACAAGGAGTTTGATGAAAATATTGAATTTCACGAAGGTCTGCCAAAGAGCGAGGACTTCGCCGCCGATCCAGGGCCTAAATTTCTGATTCTCGACGATCTGATGCGGGAATCGTTGTGTAGTGCGGTGACCAATCTTTTTACCAAGGGCAGTCATCATAATAATCTGTGCATCATTTTCATTTCGCAAAACCTCTTTCATCGTGGCGAGCGTGAAATCTCCTTAAACTCAAATTGCATAGTTATTTTCAAGAATCCGCGAGATTGTGCACAAATACAACACCTGGCATGACAGCTCTGCCCGGCACGGCCAAAATTCTTGCAAGAAGCCTACATATGCCGTACCGTACAGCTATCTGCTCATAAATCTGAAACAAAAAATACCTGAAAATTGCAGAATTCGCACGTGTATGTTTCCCTTTGAAGAGCATCAGTACGTATATGTACCACGTGGCAGTGGTAGCAGAGGAGGAGAGCGGATAAAAAACACAGCATCGTCGAGGGACGTGACAGTCGTTCGTCTGTGATAGGCCTGACAGCACGTAGTCGCAATAGTTGCCCAATAAGGCGAAAATATTTTGATATATTTAGAATTTTATGCCGCATCGATAGTCATCATAGGATCGCACTTCTGCGCAAAGCGGATTCAAAACTCATGACCTATATTTGCGAAAGCGCTTTAAATATTTTGCGAGTTAATATTCCTCTCAACAGACTGTGTAGAACTAGATTACGAAAACACGCACCCTTCCTGCGAAAACTTGCTACACTAAACAGGAGCATGACTACGAGGAAAAATTTGCTCTTTAAGGCAGAGACTATCGTGCCAGTAATAGTGAAGCCTATATTCACGATATGGAACATACAAGAAAAATGATTTTGATTCCCCAAGAGTGCAATGAGTGGGTGATGCGATATTTGTCAGCACCAACAGCAGCACTTGTCAGAACAGTCTTTGGCAAGAGTGTCCATACCCCCGGAACGGCAACATCGCTCTTCGACGAGAACATGAGTAAAATTTTGAATTTACCGATAGACGAGCGGGAAAAATGCTCTATGTAAAAGCAAGCGCTGAGTTGTTTTTACTTTTTAAGACCGCCACTGTCGCTGCTAGAGAAGCCAATGAAGCATAGACCAGCAGTATTTCACGCAAGCCAGACACGGAAATCCCCGATACGAACAGATGCGTAGAGGTAGCCGTCGCTACTCAGCCTAATTCGGCAGATGATCTGCGCATTCTCGAGACCATCCCCATCAAATATACCGCGAATGCTCAAAATTTAATTAAACTATTGCGAAGCACCGACAATATTACATGGGATAATTGCGGTGTAATATCGGTAAATAGTAGAGCTACTTGTGGCGCAAACATTATTGACCTAGTCAACGATGCTATGAGGCATAGAAATAAACCAGCACCGTGCGGATATGATAAGTTTGCGCGCATACTTCGAGAAGCACAGGTGCCCAGGGAATTCATGGGTAATAGCACTCTCTGAAACGCTGCTGAGGCATTGTCGTCATCAGACAATTCTTTCGAGTCTCAAAAAATATAGTCCGGGGCAGATGTTGCAGTGGCTCGACGCTCAGGATTCTCACAATTTGCACAGACTGCATTTAGTCAGGACGAGGTGTGGGAGGCCGACTCAGCTGATTATAGATCTTTGAAAACCTGTAACAATCGATACTCCTATGCACTTGCAATCATAAATGTGCTCTCAAAGTATGCGTGGGCAGAACCTCTTTTAGGCAAGACATCTAAAGTTGTCGCCGAGGTGTTTAAGCGCATTTTAGCGAAAAAAAATATCGATGGCAGCGCAAGAGTACAACACCGTATATATTTACAGACAGACAAAGGTAAAGAATTTATATAGGTCGCGAAGTACAACAGCTATTGATAAAGAGAAACATTATTTATCGCACTGCTCGAGATCCGGATGTCAAGGCAGCTGTAGCCGAAGGTTTTATTAGAGCATTGAAACGCCGCTTGTGGCATTATTTTACACATTTCCATACTACGCGCTACATTGGTGTTCTACATTATATTCTTAAGGCTTACAATAATTCATGGCACAGTGGGATAAAAATGATTCCTACCAAAGTAACCTTATATAATGCGTCTATAGCCTGTCAAAACTTGAGGAGGCGCTACTGTGTCAAGCATTCATGCCAGCCTGATAGTTTTGGCAGCCGGCCTCACATTTCACACTATCTGAATCGTGTACGGAGAAACTGTAAAAAGTTTAAGTGGAATAATGTTCAATTGCAAAGTTATTTTTCCACTGTGTGCGGGCAGTATTGTATAATGTTTTTTTTATTATATGGTTGCAGGATTGGGTTATACTCGCTTCATGAAGAATTTCTCGTCGGACATGGAAAAAAATGATACAATTGCAAAAAAATTTGTAGATAAGCTGCGCTATATGTAATTTGAGCCTAAACGTGTTGGAACTTGATAGTGCCGTATAAGCACCCCTACAGAGAGTCTCTTGTTGGTTCCCCACCAACAGTTTGGCATATAAATAGTTGCTTCTTGAGGCATTGTAGTCGCACACAGTCTTCGACCATCTCCATCGAACAATCATCTAATCAATACAGAAGAAGAGGAAAATGGCAACTTCTACTCAAGCATACCGCTGTCACTAGCTTCTGCCTATGATGTATGGTTTGAACATCTCCTTTGGAAAGATCATCCTCGTCGGACTGGAAAACACTTCTGTCGGCTTGAAAGACTTTCAACCTATTGTACGCATTAGTGGATCAACAGACTTTTGTGGGTTCTGCTTCTCACTCGATGCTTGGGAGGGCCTCAAACAACAATTATAAAATATTAACAAGTATTTTCGGGCCTGCAACGAGGAAGAGCTGGTGGATCAGCGCATATCGATTCCTGGGTATACCATTAGATACATGATAAGCTACTCTGACTGTGAGAGGGCGTTTGAGTTAATACCAAATGGAGAAGACGAAACTGATGGCATTGAACCTGCAAAGAAGCGTTTTCGAAAAACACTTGTATTTAAGCGCTTTACCTTTGAAAAGCTAAAAGCTTTTAATCCATGTATAGATTATATAATAAAATATTTGTTAAGCGTATCAAAAGGGATTAATTGTATGTTAGATTTACTTGTAAATTAAGTTAAAGATAAAATACAGAATGATGAATATACACAACATACTTATTTTAGTAGCGGCATCATAGAGTATGCATTGCGATCTATCGATGATAGTCTTGTAAATAATTTGGAGAAATCCTTAAAGGAATTTAACGTACATATAGCAACCGAAGACATATATTGGGTGATAAAAGGAACTAGAACAGGCTCTACCGCATTGAACGAAAAAAATCCCATTGCAACTTTTCGATCCGATCAATATTCATAGAGTAATCATCGATTGAAAATTAGCCGAGCGGGCGAATTAGGAGAGCGCATACGTGCCTGCGTGTGTGTGACTGTGCGCGTGCGTGCCTGCGTGTGTGTGTGTAGCACTATGGTCCGTTAAAACAACCCCGTCCTTGTCAGAGGTTATGTTGACCCCTACTTCAAGGTTAAGTTTGTGTGTGTGACACTTTGGCCCGTAAAAACAAACCTATCCTTGTCAGAGGTTAATGACCCTGTCTCAAGGTCAAGTTTGTTTTGACGGGCCATAGTGCCACTATAACTACTACCGATAAAAATATATTATTAGTTTATTAAAGTACAGTCGACACAAGTAGCTTTTCTAATACTATAATGAAAATTACAAAATGAAGGAACACAAAGACGTTGAACAATGAGTTTAAATAGTTGAAGATTATTATAAACTAAAATTATTACGAAAAAGAAAACGGATAAAAAGAGACCCACAAAAATTAGCTACTATAGTACAATTATTAAATTCAAATTACATTACTGAAAATACTAATAAAAATACTAATCCTTATAAATTATTATTAAATCGGTCACAGTCCATGAGTAAACTTGAAAAATTCATGAAAATACTAAATGAAGGTCCAGTGTGTATTTGCTCTAGCTGTGGACGGTTTTGGTTAAAAAAATCGATCAGCTGTCATACGGAAATATCAATATTAAATCATAAAAATCTTATTAAAAATTGGGAAACAATTTGCCAAATTAGAATTAATAATAAAATTATTTTATGTAATACTGGCAAAAATAATATTTTTAACAATCGTGCTTCAAAGTTAGCTTTGATTAACTGCTTACAATTTTCTGAAATACAACCAGAATTAAAAAATTTAACGCCATTATAAGAAAGACTAATATCACCCAGCCTACCAATCATGCAAATACGTCATCTTGGTATTGAAAAACAATTTAGTCTTCGCGGAAATTGTGTAAATGTACCATTAAATGTAAACAGTAATGTTTCTATCCTTTCACAGTCTATTAATGATATTCAAATAGTTTAAGTACAATTAATGAAAAAAAATGGCAGATAAAAGTCTTTATTTTTTCGAAACCATTAGACCAAAAGTGGTACGTACTGCAGCTCAATATTTAATCACTGACCATTGTATCAATTATATAATATTACAATTGCTCATAATTGGTTAGAAACACAAATTAACAATAAAGCAGTACAAAATAAAAAAAAAACACTTATACTATATTAATTAATTGGGACGAGACTGTTAATGATGAGCCTGTCTAATGCGATTAATCAAAAAACATATTATTAGATGAATTTATAGGAATAAAATTTGCTCCAGAAGAAAATAAAGGGCCATATCTACAGAGTGAGACAGCCCCAACGCACCACTTTGCGAATCAGTTTATTCGGAACTGGATAGAAAAATAAAAGTGAAGCAGGTTAAATATTCTATATTCTATAACCTTCTTAGAAGAATACATCTTGGCTTATACTTTGCTCGGAAAATCTGAGTTAACTTTTCAAAATATGCGGCAGAATCCTTTTTAACGAGGTAAACTATAAATTAAGTATTCAAACAAATACGATGAATAACTGATAAACAAATAAACTGATTCGCAAAGTGGTGCATTGGGGCTGTGTCACTCTGTATATTAATGGACAAATATTTAGAAGAACTTGTATTTACGAACATTAAAAATGTGTACTTAATATTCTTAAACTTATGTTCAGTCATTGTCGTACATGCTTACATAAGTTAATTTCCAACATACCGATAAGCTTAAAAAAAGTGTTTATCAAATAGGGTTACAGTAAAAGATGAATTTAATGACAAGTTATTGAAAAATTAATTCAACAAAATGGTGGATTTTGAATTCTACGAGGGGATCGTTCAAGTCAAGCTTTTTGGGAGTGTAATAAAAAAAATGTTTTTGCATGATGCCTCAGTTTGGCATGCTACATATATTTTTAACTATTTCTACGGTGGAAATGAAATGGACAGAACTCATTCTTATGTTAAAAAAAATATTTGATAAAGTAGATACAAATGCAGAAATACCTTTTGACTTGTTCTTCTGTCTCACTCTCGTCGTCCCAATTTTCAATCCCTGTTATAATTACATTGTTTTTAATCCTTTTTCTTTCATATTCTTCTGTTAGTTTCTTGTAATTTTCCGACCTTTTTTGCAAGACCTCCATCCTTTCTTCCATGTCCTCCAATCTTTCGTATAGTTCTATTTTCTCTTCATTTTTTCGTTCCATTTTGCACCTGGTCTCGTGTTCTTCCCATTTTTGCTTTAGTTTTTCCATTTCTTCCTGGCATTTTTTTACCTTTTCCCCTACCTCCTTTGTTATTCCTTTTCGTGCTCTCCTCCATACGCTCTTTTATCTCGTCTCTGTCTTCCTGTATTTTCTTTAATACATCTTCCAATATTTCCCTCGCCTTTTTTATTTTCCCCCTTGTGTCTCTTCCTTTCTTTATTTCTTTTTTCATTACCTCTAATATTCTATATATCCAATTTCATAATCTCCAATCTCCTTACCCCTCATTTCTCTAGTCCTTTCTAACCTCCCTTTTCTATTCTGAGTTGTCTCTGTACTTTCTTCTCTTATTGTCATTATCTTTCTTTCCTAACTCTTTTAAAACTGAAGATTTTATTACACTTTCCGTTATTTTGTTCACTAGCACTCAACTTTTCCTCTAAATTCACTTTCTACTCTACTTTCCGAGCATACACTCTCTACACATGTTTCATGGACGGCAGCCATGTTCCTCTCCCCTGGAAAGCATAATTATGTATTTATTATTAACATTAATAAATTTTTTGCAAACATTATAAACAGAATAGTCAATGCAATTAAATAACATTTATTAAAAACATAAATAACTCACATGGAATTAAATAATATCATCATACTCATCTGCGTAGTTTGAATTTCGCGCTCCTATCTAAACATCTGAACTCAGGTTATATAAATTGGCACGCACGTCAGGTGACGTTTAATGCTGCAATTGATGACAACGATAATCAGCAAGTAGGCTACAGCTGGCTCCAACTCTACTTCACTGATAGATGATACGTCAAGACTCTGAATAAGAGAGATATACTATTATACATAAAATGAAATAAGTAATAATTAGAGTTAGTAAGAATACATGCTCTCGGTACAGTCCGGTCAAACTTCGGAATATAAACCATATAATTTTGAACATAAAATGGCAGTGCTGCTAAAAAAAGATGTAGACACACGCACAGAGAATCGACACACACATATGACAATAAAAATAGCTGATCAACTGCATTCGAACAAAATGCAGTTCGCTACATGCACAAAAGTCACATAAAACAACATAAAATTATAAGACAAATACGACAAACATAAAAAACAGAAAATGATACACCAATCTGGTGAACAACGTCCAAAAACCAGCGTAGTTACACTCACGTATACACGATGGATCCTTACACCTGGAGTCATTTTCCCGGAAATATACCTTCAGCCAGGGTATAAGAAAGGCCAGTCTCGACGAAGGAGGCACTTCGGTCCTACCAGCTAATCCAGCAGCTAATTTAACTATAGCCGGTTTATTCCTTGCAAAGAATTTGCCTCAAGTTTTGCTTTCATTAGCACAATGCCGAGAAGTATCAGCCGGCATATTCTTCTCGGAAGAACTTGGTTGTGATTCTCACCTGGAAGGTTATTTGTTAGTGAAGAAACTCCACTACACTGCACTAGTAGTTTTCATTACCACTAACACTCATATTACACAACAGATGAAATCGTGAAATACTGCAGAGCGAACAGCTGACACGTTTTAAGTCATTTCTAAACATCAACGAAGCTGAGCGCGCTTGCAACGCGACAGTCGTTGCGCTTCAGCGCGAGATATTTAAATTGCGAATTAAGAGATTATATTGCGAGCATAGAATAAATAGTTACATATTCTAGAAACACGCCTAGACACACAACGCATACGGAATATACCGCAGAGACGTAAAATAAATCCAATTTGAAACGAGAAACTATATGTATCGGAAAACTGTGTATATATATATATATGTGTGTGCGTGAGTGTGGGTGTATTATATGAATAAAAATAATTATTAAGCTATATAAATCCAAAATCCAACTTTATTCTCGAGAATTCCTATCCACTGGACGAAGCTTCACTCATAACACTGTCTTAAAATAGAAAGTACCCTTCCAATCTATCATTATATTGGAAAAAGTCAGCGCAGTTTATCAATAATACAAATAGGGTCCTTTTATCCTTTACGAGAACAATTACACAATATTGTGAATGCTTTTATAAATAAAAATGAAATTTCGGCCAAGGAAATTACTTTATTTAATCATATTTTAAATCATATTTTAGACATGCCTTAATCCGTTTCTTCTAGAAAATGTATTTGAATCAATACTTCTCCTATAAATGAAAGGTGCCTCATTCTAAAATCAAAACTTAAACTTCACAAATTATTAGAAGAAAACCCTGAGAAGAATACTGACATAATGGAAACAAGTATGATAGAACATTATGTTACGTCCCGAAACGTACATACATATTTCTCAATTTCGTACTACATATGGACCTTCGTCAAAGCAACTCTTTAGCTTTAGCAATACGCAAAAGTACACAGTTGCACGAAAAATCTGTTCTTTCATTGCTTGAAGCTCATTTAAATCTAATATACACTAAATTAAATTAAATTGTGATGATGAAGATCGTATAGCTGCCATGGCAGTAGTTGAAAATTTTCAAAATAAGCTTTCTCAAACAAAATTAAAAGAAGAAAGAATTTTGTTACTTTCTCTCGCTCCTACATTTTGCTCACGTACAAATTTAATGGAAAAATTAGGTTGTACAGAATCGGATGCAAGAAAAATTCTAAAGACAGATAGAGAAAAAAGTATTTTAACTGTACCATTGAAAAATAAAAGAAAGGAGCTTCCTAATGAAACTAAAAATTTGGTAAAAAACTTTTATGAAAGTTACTGGTGAACGATTACACGTTCAAAAGAGATTGCTTCTCGATAATTTGAATGAAATATAAATATTTTATTTAAAAATGAATATAAAAGTGTCAAGATAGGCTATACAAAATTCACGCAATTAAAACCACCACACTGTGTATTGGCTAGAACTAGTGTCACACATAATGTATGCGTATGCGCACATCATGAAAATGTGAAACTTATGCTAGACGCTCTTAATTTGAAACACTTAACAAAAAATACTGATGCACCCTTAGAAGATTATCACGACTGTATAAGAAAAATTGTATGTACTGAACCATCCGATAAATGTTTCTTAGGTAATTGTTTGGATTGCGAGAGTAATTTTTCAAACCTTGAAAAACTTATAACGAAAGCTCTGAAAAATCATGGCATTCATGAAACTAAATTTCAATCATGGAAGCAAACCGATCGTTGCCCAATTACTTCTGAAACATTAAAAGTTTTTAAGTTTCTCGAAATATTTAAAGATAGATTAGTAAAATTAAAAACCCACGATTTTTTTGCTAAACAACAAGCGGTTTTTGTCAAAAATTTGAAAGAAAATCTTGAAGAGGGAGAGGTAGTAATTCGTTTTGATTTTGCCGAAAATACGCTTTTGTTATTCAAAATGCAACTCAATCATTCCGTTGGAATAATAATCAAGCAACTATATTTACAGTTACGGTGTATTATAAAATAAAGGATGAACTTAAACACAAAATCATAGCTATTATTTCAGATAATCTTAATCATGATACTGTTTCGGTATGTGAATATCAGAAACTCATTATAAATTATCTTAAAAGTCATCATAAACTTAAAAAAAATTATTATATGACTGACGGAGCAGCACAAGATTTTAAAAATAAGAGTAATTTTCACAATCTTGTTTTTCTTGTGTTTGTTGAATGATATCTCGATAAAATCAAAAAACCCCTTTCCAGAAAATAGCTATATCGACGTAAAATTTCCTCCTCTTTCGATCGAGATGGTCAAAAAAAATATTAAAAATGCGTTTTTTGAGATATAGCACATTTTATATTTTTTCAAAGTCAAATTAAGAAAATTTTACAAATCTGATAAGACCATCGGAAAGCTGAGGAAAAAATACATCGAAATACTTCGTTATGATAATTTCTAGGTGCATTTTAGCCCTTTAAACATGAGCTGAAAACAGTACGATTAAGCGCTCCCGCGCCGCGCTTGAAGACGTGAAACGCCTCATATACTACTTTAAACAAAATAGATGCAGTGACCATTGTAATTATTAAATTTATTTCTTTTTAGGATTTCTTTATCTATCTCTTTTGCTTGTTCATGCCTTAAATATAAAATGCATACCTAGTCACATATACAAAATATATAGAAGTGAAACTTTTACAACTTTAAGACGAAATTAAATTTCGACAAACGGGGAACTGGACTTCATTCTATGAGAAATTTTCTATCTGAATAGATAATAAAAAAAATTGATTTTTTGAAAATTTTAAGGTGTATACCCCCTTAACCCATTAACGACCGAGAATTGTATTATTTTTCATCATGTTCAAGGCAAGTTCTCATCATTAAAAAACGAGAATTTTCAAATGAAAAATATGGTTTCCCGTACTTTGCAGTGTGCTCTTTCAGAATCTGGGGTTGAAATTGCGATTTTTCCACTAAAAAAAGTATAGCCGCTTTTAAACAAAAAAAAAACACGAAAAATCGAAGACATTTTTTTTCATGATTTTTTTTCTCATAGAAAACGCCGAATGACCCCCTCTTTTTTTTAACCATGAGTGCACTAAATAGTTTTAGTTGAACAACGAATTTTTTAAATTTGTAATAATTAATATTTTCACCCCCGAAATGGCGTTTTTCACCCCTTGAGCGGCGAGCAAAATTTCACGTTTCGCATAAAATAGAAAAAAACGGATCTTCACGAAAATTGGTATACCGAGGTTTTTTAGGTCGCTGATTACAATTCTGTTCTCAAAATTGGAAAATTCAAGATAGCGGATTCAATATGGCCGACCAAAAATCCAAAAACATATTAGATGTAAATGCGATTCAATCATTAACAACATTCGACATTCGTGAAAAATATATTTGTCCAAAGTATACAGGCCATGGACATGCTTATAGATGTGTCGTGTTTATTCCATATAATCTGTTCCGTGTTCCACATCTATATAATATAATAGCGGTTAATTTCAATATAAATTACAATGACTGCTTCTAGGTATATTATACAACGTGACAAACTTCCAACGCAGCACTTTTGAACTCAGTTTACTCAGAATTGAATTGAAGAAAATAGATGCGGCAAGTCGCATTAGACTTGGAGTTTGGATAAGAATACAATGGTGTAGCCAGAATTAATGTAAAATTTTTGGTTCAAAAAATAAAAATTTTATTTTCCGAAATAAATGTTTTTATGGAATATTACTGCCATATTCTTGTAGACGGGATAAAAATAATTCGAAATAGTCGTTTTTGGTTAGCGATAATATTTTTATCTTTTCGTAATAAATATTAGAAATATGCATGATTCATCGTCGTTGCCGAAATTACGAGTCTAAGATGACCGTTCTAGTTG
>UELU01099243.1:0-23749 GCA_900490025.1 Megastigmus dorsalis
CACACACACACACACACACACACACACACACACATACATACACACACACACGCACACTAAGAACCGAGTTATGGTAGCTTGAAGAAAAAGTCATATTTTGATTTTTTCATATATTGATGCTTTGCACCAACACGAGAGCTTACAGGTTCGTAGTTTAAGATTATGAAATTTTCAAACTTCAATATCTTCGTTTTAAAAAATCGTACAGAGTCGAATAAAAAATTAAATTAAAGCTTAAAATACAAGCTTTCTAGATAAGCTAATGAGATTAGTAGCAATCATTTACGAGTTTACTAGTCTCGCATCAGGCGCCTCCACAGGTGGCGGATAAGGGACAGCTCGTCAAATATGAAGGGCACCGGGGAAATAAAATACCCGGGGCGGACCAAAACTAGCTAGGGAAAGGCACCCCGATCACAAACCAATCATGGACGTAGTGAATGAGAGATACGAAATACCCCAAGATTCCGATCGGGTGACAGCCCCGGTGGTCGGTGCAGGCTTTGCGGATTTTGGGGGGAGCCACATACACTATAGAGATCATAAACTTTTGGCCCTTACTGCGGCTCAAAAGATTAGCGATGACGGAAAGACGGAAGTAGTGTACGAAATGAATAGAGTGGAGATGGAAGACGAAGGAAAGGAGCAGGATAAAGAGACTAGGTCGTTAAAGCTCCTCGAAGAGAAAGTCGAAGCTCTGGTGGCATTTATCTTGGATAAGAAAAACATACACACAGAGTTGAAGACAATGGCAAAGGCTACTAGCAGAGCACTGAAGGACTTTACGAAGACCAAAGCAGGTACTCAGTCAAAGGATAGAAGTAGCAAGGATGGAGAGAGCCAAACCTCTCCCTCCTTGATCCAGAGACAGATGCAACAGACTCCTAACAAGCGTAGGAGAACATCACCGCTGCAGGACACGCCAATCGGGAAGAAGACGAAAAGGACGCAGTCCCCACCGCCTACCCTAGCCAGGGAGACACCTTGGGAGGTGGTGAAAACACCGAAGACGAAGAAGAAGAATAAAGAGGAAGACAAAGAGAACAATGGTACCTTAAGTCAAAAAGGTACCAGAAACCAAAGACCGCCACGGACAAGACCATCCCGGCCAGATGCCCTTATTATAAGGGCTGCTAACGGTGAGTCATATGGCGATATCTTGAGGAAGATGAAGGCTGATCCAATACTGAAGGTAGTTGGCGAAAACTTAAATAGGATACACAAGACGGCGACTGGAGACCTGCTTCTGGAACTTCAACGCACAGCAGAAGGGAAGGCAACGGAACTTCAACAATTGATACAAGGAGTGCTAGAAGAGGGTACCAAAGTAAGGACCCTACAAGACGTAGGAGTCTTTGAAATAAAGGACCTTGATGTGCAAACTATCAAGGAGGACATTATTGAGGCGATACGCAATGAGTTCCAAGATAGCGACCTATCCCCAGCTGAGTAGATGACAATATAGTCATTGCGGAAGGCATACAGTGATACGCAGATGGCTGTTATTCAAATGTCAATAAAAATGGCTCAGCAGATGATAGTAAAGCAGAAAATCAGGATAGGCTGGGTAGTATGCAGAATACGAGAGATGAAACGGAACGTACGTCCACTTCGCTTATAAATGTCTAGGATTTGGACATATCGGCAAAAACTGCGCAATAACACAGGATCGAAGTAACCTCTGTTACAAGTGTGGAACCGAAGGGCATAAAGCAAGAGACTGTAAAAACAAACCGAGCTGCGTACTATGCCAGGACAAAGGCGCTGTAGAAAAAATGGGCCATGCTACCGGTAGTTATATATGCTCAGTCTACCAAGCGGCAGTAGCAGTACTAGTTAGACGGAAAAAATGAAAATAGTGCAGTTAAATGTAAACCATTGTGCGATTGCACAGGATCTAATGAACCAGTACGTCCACGAAACGGAGGTTGATATAGCAATTGTGTGCGAACAGTACAAAGATCTAGACGAACCATTGTGGAATATAGACAGCACCGGTAAAGCAGCTATCTGGGCATGTGGTGCTACTGCTTTTCAGGAAAAAATGATGAACCATGAAGAAGGATTTGTACGCGTTAAGGTAGCAGGTATACATATTTATAGCTGCTACGCTTCCCCCAATGCGCCAATCGAGCAGTTCGAGCTTCTGTTAGATCGACTTGTGCAAGATGCTGCAGGAAGGAAACCGATACTGATCGCAGGTGACTTCAATGCCTGGGCGGTTGAGTGGGGCAGTCAAAGGACAAACCAGCGAGGTCAAATGCTATTGGAAGCATTCGGGCTCTTAGATTTGGTTTTAGTTAATCAGGGATCTACTTACACCATTAGAAGAGGAGACATAGGGTCTATGGAAGATCTGACCTATGTTAGCAGCTGCCTTATTGGCGCAGTTGACGCGTGGACAGTGAGTGAACACTACACAAATAGTGACTACCAGGCCATAATAATGGAGGTAGGAAAAACAAGAGAAAGATCCAGCGTTAGTGTACAGACCAAAAGAGTCGGTTGGAAAACGAAGGACTATGACAAGAAGATGTTTCTGTTGGCACTGGAAGAAATGGTGCTGTCTGGGACGGCGAACGGTAAGGTGAAACTGGCGACGGAAATAATCACTAGAGCCTGTGACGCTTTTATGACAAGAAGAGTAACCAGCCATAGGCGACCACCAGTATACTGGTGGAACATGGACGTCGAGAGTTCCCGCAGCGAGTGCCACCGAACTAGGAGACAGGAGCAACGGGCAAGGAAGACTACAAGACTGGTCGAGATCAGGAAATAGTGGAAGCCCGAAATCAGGAAATGAAGGACGCTAAACGGAAACTCAAGAAGAAAATCCGGGACAGCAAACGACGGTGTATTAAAGAATTACAGGGCGAGGTAGAATTGGATCCCTGGGGTCGGCCGTACAAGGTGGTGATGAAGAAAATAAAGGGAAGCTATGTACCACCTCCCAAGTGTTTGGAGCTATTACACCGGATTGTGACTACTCTGTTCCCCAGACTGATGGAGGAACCGTGTGTTATCGGAGCGGGGGACGCCCCTCCTCAAATCACAAAGGAGGAACTGCTAACTGCATGCAAAAGGGTAGGAAACAAGAAGGCACCGGGCCCAGATGGAATTCCCAATATGGCATTGAAACATGCTATCTGCGCACACCCAGAGGTTTTTGTAGACTTGTACAACTCATGTATCGAAGAAGGAAAATTCCCTACTATTTGGAAAACACAGCGCTTGGTGCTACTGCCAAAAGGAAAGAAGCCGCCTGATGACCCAGCCTCGCACAGACCACTCTGCATGCTGGACACACAGGGGAAGATCCTAGAACGCATACTCTATGTTAGAATGCACCAGGCTATTGAAGGTACAGAAGGACTGGCGGAACACCAGTACGGTTTTCGCAAGGAGTGTTTTACTCTGGACGCAGTTGGTCTGGTAATTGACACTGCGCGAGCAGCGATAAAAGAAGACAGATGGAAAGGAGGAACAAAGAAGTACTGCGCTATTGTTACACGGGATGTTAAAAATGCATTTAACTCAGCTAAAAGGAGTAAAATACATGAGGCGCTCCGAAAGCGAAATGTGTCTCTCTGCATAAGGAGGATGATGTCCGACTATTTAAAGGACAGAATCTTACTATATGACATTGTGAATGGCACCAAGACTTACGAAGTACAAGAGGCGTTCCCCAAGGCTCAGTGCTTGGTCCACCGACTTGGAACATCATGTACGATGGAGTACTTGGACTACGACTACCTGAAGGGGCAACTATAATAGGATTTGCAGACGACATAGCGATAGTGATGGTAGCGAAACGCATACAAAATGTTAAAACAATAGCAGATGAAGCAATTTGTATAATACACGATTGGTTAGCAGAAACAGGACTGGAATTAGCTAGCCACAAGACACAAGTTATCCTGATTTCGAGTAGGAAGAAGATAGAGACGGTAACACTGACGGTGGATGTACATGAGATTGTATCTCAACCGACGATCAAGTACTTAGGCATCACCATTGATGCAAGGCTAACATTCAAGCAACACCTTTAAAATGTGAGCGATAAGGCAGCGAAAGTGGGCGCCGCTCTATCACGATTGATGCTAAATGTAGGAGGGGCAAGTCAAAATCGAAGGTTACTCTTAGCTAGTGTAACCACATCGATTATGCTGTACGGGGCCCCAGTATGGGCTGATGCCATGCTGATCAAAACCTATGTACGAGCGTTGTCTAGCGTGTATAGGCGAATGGCGTTAAGGGTGGCGTCGGCTTATCGTACGGTATCAGACGAGGCGGTGTGCATCATAGCAAGTACACCGCCCATTGACCTCATAGCCACGGAGAGAAAGGACGTGTACGAAGCAAGGAAACGTGCAAACGACAACACCCAGAGGGAAATCTAGGAAACCGTAAGAAAGAAGACGATGACTGTATGTCAAGCCAGATGGGATGCCAGTGAAAAGGGGCGATGGACACATCGTCTCATACCAAAGCTAGAGGACTGGATTGATAGGAGACACGGGGAAGTTAATTACTACCACACACCATTTCTCACCGGACATGGATGCTTTCGAGCTTACCTGTACCGGTTTAAGCTAGAAGACACTCCAAGCTGCCCAGTATGTTAAGATGCAAACGAAGATGCAGAGCACGTCGACTGTGACTGCTCGCGATACCAACAGGAGCGAGAAGAACTCGAGAGTTATCTCCAGATCAGAGTGAGTCCCAAGTCCATTATGACGACGATGTTGACTTCAGAGGACGGATGGTGCACTGTCAGCAATTATGCTGCGAGAATACTCAAAAAGGTCAGGAAAGACAAGCAAGGAAGAAGAAGACGAGAGATACGGCACGAAGCTGACGACCGGACGATGCGGTAAGAAGTAAACGGAAGAAGTAAAAGTACAGGAAAGGTTGCAAGATGCAAGAAATGACGACCTCATTCAACAGGAGTAGGCAGAAGCCATACGCTCCCCCGCGAAGGATTGCTTTTCGGCTGTACCGTGGGGATTCAGAGCCAAGAAGATAAGAGGTGGGAGTTTTAGTTGGTATACCTGGCGCGGGCCCGTGCCAGGGGAGTCCCACACGAGGGGAACTCGGTACGGCTCCCATCAGTGCATTAAACATTTCTCCAACTCTTCAGAAAAAAAAAAAAACACACACACACACACAGAACCGAGTTATGGTAGCTTCAAGAAAAAGTCTTATTTTGATATTTTGATATTTTGATGCTTTGCACCAACACGAGAGCTTACAGTTTCGTAGTTTAAGATTATGAAATTTTCGTTTTAAAAAATCGTACAGAATCGAATATAAAATGAAATTAAAGCTTAAAATACAAGCTTTCTAGATAAGCTAATGAGATTACTAGCAATCATTTACGTATACTGTATAATTCCAAATTATTCAATTTTGTGTTACTTCCAGCACATAAATTGATATATCTCGGGTTCTATTAAATGAAATCCAAAAATTCCCACATGGTTTCAAAGATTATGGTCAATGGATGCAAAAAATCTGTTTTGTGAATGAAAATAATAAAATTTAGGCATACGCGAGGAAAAAATGTAAAAAATTTCATAAAATTTCGGAATTTGACCTTCATTTTCAAGGACAAATGGTCACTTTTTTAAATCCGCAATATTTTTCCTTTGTTGAAAATTATATTCACTTTCCAATGCTACTACGTTCTTTTGTCCATGAACGAATCGAATTAGTACACTTTGCGCCGCCACACTGAAGCTCGAAGCTTTACTCCGGGTTACCTGAGAGCTTTCCCGCCTCCCTTGAGCTACAATAAATTATCGTTTTTCTTTTACAAAAAAAGGAGTTTAATTATTTAAATTAAAAAATAAACATTTAGGCTTAAACTCGTCTAAAAATTGCCCATATCGCGGAAATCGTAAATCCGAGTATTAAGCAGTAAAATCCATGTTGAACTTACAGCAGATGGCGATTCTACAGCCCCGTCCGTGTACGGTCTAGCTGTTACATTCACTTTCCAATGCTACCACCTTCATATCTCTGTCATATTTCTGTCGAAAGTTCTACGATTTTGTCCATGAACGAATCGAATTAGTACACTGTGCGGCGCAGCGCCTTTTATACTCAACTCGTGAGGAGAAAGGGTTATCCTCTCCCAGTCGAGCTTCCCACCCCACTATTATTACACTTTACAGTGGGGCGCGCTCGCCAAAGCTCGGGCTTTCTCGCCGCTGCTCGAGCTTTCTGTTGCTACGCTATTTACATTCGACTATTTATACTTAACGAAAAAAAATTTTTTTTAAGTTATAGTTAGAAACGACTAAATCGTGTAGTTCACCAATAGCATTCGTGACATTTCACATTAACGAGATTTTGCAGAAGTGTATGTAGAAAATTTAAATAATTGTACAATATAAAGAATAATTATTTTAATATTTATTAATAAAATTAATTTTTATATTGAACATTAATTTGCTTTCGGATATTATTTTCTATACTTATAATTATACCTATTAATATCATTTTGTTATTAACTTTTAAGTTTTATTGTATGGCATTAATTAAATATCGCACCAATATTGAAATACCGTTTTTATACCCGTTTGCTTGCGGGATAAAATTTTCTTAGAAATCTATATTGTAAATGAAATTACAATTATCACGATAGTTTATTATGTACATAATAGAAGCTTTGAACATTTTTACAACATATGATAGGGGGCAAACTCTTTTAGAAACGAAAAAGTGATGGGCTTTTTAAGAATTTTTTTTGAGAGGACCAAAATATTTATTATTTCCTGAATTTTAATAACATTTTTAAACACTATTAAAAAATCTTAAATTATTTTTTCTTTAAAAAAAACAAACAAAATGGCGGTGCTATGCAGCGCCGTAGTTCGCCACGTGACGAGCGACTTTGCAATTGGCGTAATTTCTCCATTTTTTTTGGGTGATCTGAAACAAAAAATAGAAACAGTTTTGGATTAGTAGTATAATTTCGCTCTACGCTTACCTATAAATGCATAAAAAATTACAAAATTGTAAATTCTACATCTTTTTAGAAAACAAGTACAATTTTTCACCGTTTTTTTTGTTATATTTTTGTTTAAAAAATTACTTTTTTAATAAGAAAAGTTTAAATCTTTAGGTATAAATAGAAAACAATAACTATAAAGTAACTTTGTGAAAAGTTTGAGCAAGTTCTGTCGTTTAGTTTTCAAATGAGAAGTTACGCCAATTCAAAAAATTTAGTTTTTAGAAAAACGCGTTTAAAGTTTTTGTACATGAAAACTACTGATTTTAGTGACTTACCGATTAATCTGCGATCCCTGGCGCATACAATATTCCTTCAGGTTCATCAAATAATGCATTTCTTGAAGAACTTGTTGCTTTCGGGCTAGTCGGGCTTCTTTTGACTCATTTAAGCTGCGCCGGTTCTGCCGAGCTATCCGGTCACGGTCCGTATTTTCAGAAAATATTCTGCATTGAGTCCCAATACGAATGTCCAAATTATCCATGATCTTTAAAATGGAACTGTATCCCTCGTTGAATACACCCGCAGCAATAAAAGCAGCAATTTCAACAATTTTAAATCCAGAATGCAGATGTTTTGGAGTCATTAGTCAAACGATCGAATTAAAAATTTCATTAGCATTCTGGGCGTGGCCACCTAAACATCTTGTAAGTAAATCGTCTCTTGATAAATCTTCGTACATAGGAAGATGTTCTTTTAAAGTTGGATGAAGTGCTGGAGAAAGATTTGCAAATGACAGATCTTGTCCTCGAGCCTTTTGCCACTTGCACCAGCTATCGGCTCCAGAAGGACAACTGTTGTGATCTGGATTTTCTTTTGGCGAAAAAACATGTTTAAATGTTGCCATTATATCATTTTTGAAAACGTTTTTTTCGAGGATTTGATGCTCGGGAAGTGCTGATTTACTCTCCTTTTGGATAACTTGACATTTTGGCTCCCAAAATTCAACTGTATGCACCGAAAGTTCGATCGAGACTGACTGAGTAGCTGACACAGCGTTTATTTACTATAATTTGGTATACTTTTATATACCTGCTCTGTAACGGTCTTTTCACTCGAAACGCGCTGCGAAACATCTGCTCCAATACAATTAAAGGTAGGACCGACGTACACAAAAGGGATTATGAAAGAGGCATTGACCTGCCTTTAGCACGGGCGGCGCGCTCTAAAATGAGTCATGCTCACAGGCTGTAGCTCTCATAGAACTTTGAATATCACTTTGAAACTTTTGCACGATATTCTTGAAGGGATAAACTAATTTTTTATGCAAAAAAAAATTTATTTTTTGGAAATTGTAAAGGAGTTTCCCCCCTTAAGTATGTATAAGAAATACAATAAGAGGCATTAAATTCGAGCCTGCCTCATTAATATTAAAAAAAATACAGTAAAACTTAAAATATAATTTTCCTGTGGGATAGTTTATTATAAAACCGTAATAATAACTGAATAATTATATTTTTTATCGTTCTTATTAATTCATTATAATAGAAATTGAAAATTAAAGAACAAATCAGTATAAAGTAACATGCCACAACCGTATTTCTCTTCGAAGGAGGTCTGTGATTGGTCAAAATCGATTTTTTACGTGTGTCGCCAGTCTCAGTCACGCGGTGAGGCAGTAGTAGCAGCATATAGAGCCCCAGTAGGTCTTGATATGAATTAACTTCTCTCGCTCCGTCGCCTGCTTGCTGCTCCTTCTGTCCTTTGGCTGGCGTTGTGTTAGAACGTACGCTCTCACCAATTTAGTTGCAGGTGCTGCAGCGACTAGCACCGCGGTATAGCCCTTCTGCTTTTCCTTTGCAGCCGGCGGTAAGTGAGATTTTCGATCTATTCGACAAGAAAAAGTAAGCGTGTGCAAATTCCGAAATTTCATAAGTCGAGTCCGGGAGTACAAGGGAACTGTTGTGTAAAACGTGAGTGTGATCATACATTCAATTGTAAAGATATAAGCGAATTTGCTTTTGCAGGTTAGGAGTGTCATCTCACTGTAATTTATTCAACATTTCACCCTCAAAACAGGGATTCTTCGAGTTCACATTTCCTCTAGGTGAGATCTATGCGGTTACCAAAGTTTTCTTATACTGCTGTTAATGTATTTCTGAATTTGTGTTTCTAGATGCAGTGCAGAGGTTCATATGTATAGTCCACGTTGCAGCCTTTCTCTTTTCTGGTTTGCAAAGGCTGTTCCAAGTTATTGATAGTGTCTTCAAAGAAGAGGCTGGATACCCTGCCAGAAAAAGACGATTAAAATCGATAAAAGAATTTCAATCGATTTAGAGTGTAGATCTTGATACTAATTTTCGTATTTAATGTCGATTGATGAAAAAAGGTTGATTGAAGTTAATTGAAAACGATCTAATAATATCAAAAGAAATCGAGTGCAGTTAATTAAATTTTTTTCTTTGTTAATTGATTTTAAAGGCTATTTTTGTAATAAAATGTTATTGTTTCTTATTGATATTAATACTAATGCTTTTTTAATCAACATGAAATGTAAGAATTAGCAACAAGATCTAGACTAAGAATCGATTTAATTTAATTTTCAATTAAATCTAATCATATTTAATTGAGATTTATTGTGCATTCCAAGAGAATCAAGTTTTATTAACAATTTTGTTATTAAAATGAATATATTTAAATAGATAAAAATTATATCGCATAACTTTTAATTGGTTTTAATTGTATTTACGGTGCACATATAAAATAATCGATTCCTACTATCAATTTTGTTATTGAGAGAAATTGTTTTTAAAAAGAATGAATGGTGGTGCCGTATTTTTTATCAAGTTTAATCGTATTTAACTGCGCAATAAACGAAAATCGAGTTCTATTACTAAATTTGGCATACAAAACAATCGCTTTTCATTGAAATGAATGTTGTTCTATAATTTACAATTGTATTTAATTGCAGTTTTAAATGCAACTCAAGGTAATTGAATTTTATAGCCCGATTTAACATTCAAACCAATCGTTTTCAATTGGAATGTATTACAGGCCAAAATTTTAATCGCTAATAATCATAATTACGAAATTTATCCAAAAGAATCGAGTTCTATTACTAATTTTGGCATAGGAAGCAATCGCTTTTAATCACCGTGAATAGTATCCTATAATTTTTATATCCAGATCAATGGCATTTTTAAATGCGACTAAAGGGAATTGATTTTTATAACCTGATTTAACATTCAAACCAATCGTTTTCAATTGGAACGAATGCAGGCCACAATTTTAATCGTTTTTAATCATTCTTACGAAATTTATCGAAAAAAATCTAGTTCTAATGCTCATTTTGGCATAGGAAGCAATCGCATTTAATCGTCGTGAATAGTATCCTATAATTTTCAATCGAGAGCGATTGAATTTTTAAATGAAACTAAAGAGAATTGAGTTTTATAGCGTGAGTTTTATAGCATGAGCATTTAAATCAATCGTTTTCAGTTGGAATGAATTATAGGTCACAATTTTAATCGCTTATAATCATACTTACGAAATTTATTCAAAACAATCGAGATCTATTGCTAATGTTATCATAGGAAGCAAGCGCTTTTATTCGCAGTGAATAGAATTCTACCACTTTCAATCGTTTTTAATTGCATTTACAAATTAGATGAGGTACCGTTGTTTTCTTTATTAGCTGTATGTATGGAAAGTAATTGTTAGTAATCCATTGACAATATAAGTTAATTTATTAAAATAAACTATTAATAGTTCGTACAGAGTATAAAATATTTATTAATTATCAGTATTATAATAGTAAGTTGTCTAGTAGTAGAAAGTAATATCTTGTAGTTATAAGTTATTACTGTAAAGGATCTTCAGGTTCACTTAATGATTCTAGATCCGTGCTTTTGATAGAAGAATAATCATCATCGGATTGTTCGTTTAGTATATCAACGAAATTTGGAGGTTCGCTTGGAGTTATTATTTCTCAGCTTATGCACTCAATACTCTCGGAGTTTTCGGGACTCTTTTCAATCACAGCTTGAGTAGTAATCCTGTTTTCTGCCCCATCTATCGTCCGCACCTTGCCGCAGGCCGGCCTCATGGCCGACCGGGGGTTCGGATTCGGGAACGGTCTTTCTATGAACGGAAGGCAACTCTCAAACTAATGGTAGACCATCGTGTTTGCCGTGCGATGCGACCTGTGCGTCGGCAAAGGGAGATCCTGGATGGAGAAGCGAGCAGAGGTTGCGTGCCGAAGTGACCTGAACCACAGTTGGCTTCTGCTGCTGACAAGACGAGAAGCCGGCGTCCTAGCCAGTCTCGGAAAATCGGTACCGGCGAGTGCGTTTTGTCGCTTGACGCCCGCCGGAAACTCTCCAGAGAGCTGAACACCTTGTTCGGGGTGGGACGCTCGAGAGAGCAGAGGTAGTCTAGCGCGATGGAGCGTGCTATATCGCTGCATGATGTACCCAGACCGGCACCGCTTACAGACATGTGTTGGGGTCATGTCGGCTGCCCCCATAGGCGGCGGGGTTCAGGGGGTCGGACGCATGGCGAGATGAATTTATATGTTACTGATAATGGAACCAAGCAACGAACTACGGCGAGGTGAGAGACTGGAAACCAGTCAAAATCTCAGAATCACAGAAAAATCTCGGTCCTAGGCCCAAATAGTGGGGGACAGAGGATGGCCATCTGTGAGGTCAGCCATTAAGACGGGACGCGACTACTAGAGAAGCGACATATACGCATAGGGTTTGTCAGCTACCGCATAAAGACACGACTGACAGTGCCGAGATGCTACAAGTGTCTCGGTTACGGACACTATCGAAGTGACCGCAACGGTCCGGACAGATGCTGGAGGTGTGTATGGGCTGGGTATCGGGTCGGGGCTTGCACGGGCGCTCCCGCCTGCTTTCTCTGCCCAGCGCAGGAGGGTAGGGGGCCGGCGCACGTTCCCGGCTCCGCTCAGCACCCCGCATTCAAGACAGCTTTGACAGAGGTAGGATCGAGACAGACGACAGGACGGAAGTGACAAAATGACGACAATACTCCATGGCAACCTGAATGGTAGCAGTCTGGAACATGCCCTACTGCCCCAGCTCGCCGAGGAGATGGGCGCTCAAGTTATAATGATCAGCGAACCATATAGAGACATAGATACCCCGACCTGACACGTTAATACCTTCCGCTCCGCGGCGCTATGGATTCGGGGGAGTACCGCGTCGTGAATTATAGAACACGGGAGGGACGAAGATTTCATATAGGCGAGGGTGACTGACGTGACGTACTCCCTCCCCGGTAGGATTGAACCTCAAAAGACTAGACATTGACAGACTGACGTCACAACTAGACCGTGAACCGGAACCAGTGACGTTGATCCCAGGGGACATCGCGGGAAAGGAAAGAGTAGAGAAGCTGGCAGAGCAGACAACGGGGCTCCTGAAACGGCTCTGCGATGCCTCCATGTCACGGAAACGGACTAGATCCGACAAGGGACCGGTATACTGGTGGACAGAAGACATCTCGTGCCTCAGGCGAGAATGCTTGGGGCTCCGACGGAAAGTCCAAAGGGCTTGTGACGCAACAACTGCGACGACTCTCTCGGAGACATACCGGACTATGCGACGAAGACTAAGACGTGAAATCACCGACAGTAAACGGAAATTCTGGAACAAACTGATCCACGAGGTGGACTCGGATCCTTGCGGATCGGGCTACAAGATCGTCACCCGCAACCCGGGTCGTGACGGGCCACCCGTTATCAGAGACGAACGAACGATGGACAGAATAGTCGATGGACTCTTCCCGACCCACCCAGAACAGGTGTGGACGGGAGTTGAGGTTAACGACGACTAGATACCGGAGTTCACCGCATGCGAGCTCAGTCTGGCTGTGGTACAACTTGCGAGTGGGAAGGCGCAGGGTCCGGACGGCGTCCCAGCGGACATCCTCGGGTTAGTTGCAAAACGACGCCCGGGGCGCTCCTAAAGCTGTACAACATGTGCTTGATGGAAGGGGTATTTATCAAAGAATGGAATACGGCTTGGCTGATCCTCATTGGAAAGAAAATTGGCGGGGATTCGAACTCGTCGTCATCCTATAGACCGTTGAGCCTGCTTAACACAATGGGCAAGCTCTTCGAAATGCTACTTTGAGCCGAATACAGCAAGCCGTACACAATGCTGGAGGCCTGAGCGACAGACAATACGGATTCAGAAAAGGACGGTCGGCAATAGGAGCGATACGAAATGTAGTCGACTCTTTCGACAGAGCACAGATTAGACCCCACAATGACAGGCCAATAGTGCTCATGGCAACACTTGAGGTACGAAACGCCTTCAAGTCGGCGGGGGGCATCGTGCAAGCATTTCCCGACGCCTTCCCCTTGCCCCCTACCTTCTCCGAGTTTTGACGGACTACCTATGAGACCGCTACATCACTTACGTAACGGAGACCGGTGCCAAGACCAGAAAAATGACAGCGGGTGTGGTGCAGGGCTCGATCATGGCAAACACAAAAGAACCGAAACCAAACACACGGAGACTCCTCATCGCGGTGACCCACTCGATGCTACTGTTCGGGACTGAGATATGGGAGGGCGTGATGCGGAGGGAGAAGTATCGCAAAAAGATCACTGCGGTGTAAAGAAGGGGGGCGTTATGAATCGCGTCCGCGTACCGCACAGTCTCCAAGGCGGCGGCACTTGTGATCGCCGGGGTTGTCCCAGTAGACACCACAGGCGCACGGACAGAGACACTGGCAGACTGGCAAGCCCGCTAGACGAACTTAACCCAGCTCCTCTCAGGACATGGGTACTTCCGCCACTACCTGCATCGAATGGGGAAGATAACGACCCCGTTTTGCAGGTACTGTGGACCCTACAAGGACGACGCCGAGCACACGTTTTTCGTGTGCCCACGATGGACAGCCGAGAAACAGAGACTGCAGACGAGGACAGGGTACATGACATCAGACAACGTCTTGATACTCATGCTAAACAGGAAACAGACATGGGATGACATAACACGATACGTGACTAAAGTCCTACAGGACAAAAAGACTGACAACTGTCTTGAAGACTGACACAACAAACGGAGAATAGATAAAAATAAACGAGATGGATACGATTGACGTAGGACCTAGACATGCCGGCCGGCTCGAAGTAATGTGCACAACAGTCCCGGGCCGCTTTGGTGAAGAAGGTGGATGTTGCAGTTCCTTGCTCGGCAGTTGATTCAATCAACCGTTGATCAAGGAGTTGGGGTTGAACTGACTGGTCGCTGACAGATGCCTCGAACGCGATGGATATCACCTATCTCGGTCCTGACTGACGATAGCCCACTGGTCGGTTCACGGGCAAGTGACGGGCCCTGAGTTCGATGTCTTAGACCTCGGAAGAGGGATCCCGAGCTCGTCTATGGTCGCGAAGCGATTTGTCCTTTTTAACAACTATAAAAATTAAAAAAAATAAAAAAAAGGTAATCCTGTTTTCTGACGACATTTCATTATCTAAGTCCATATTCTTATTCTTAGCTGCAATTTTATATTTATCTATTATAGAATTTCATTTAAATTATTATAATTTATTGAATAATGTACCTTTCGATTTTTCCTTTGGTCTCTTTAAATCAGGTATCTTCTTTGAGACATACTCATCAAAATTAGCCAATTCAGTATAATAATTATAATTATTTACGCCATTTTTTCATACTCCGTTTTAAGCCAATGGGCATAAAAATCTAAAATGTAAGTATATTTTAAATTAAGAATTAGTTTAAAGTCAGGAAAATTTCACATATTGTGTCTTAATTTTTTATATGAAACTCTACGAAAGAGATCGGTAAAGCGCTACTCGAGCATTAAGTTAACGTATTTTACCAAAATAAAAATAAAATATAATCGTATACCTTTACAAGCCTGAAGTATGGTATCATCCAGTTTTGCAACTTTTATCGTTGAAGCATCAGCTGAGAGTAGTCCCTTTCTTACTTTACTCAAGGTTTTGTTACTGGGTCTTCCAGTAAGAGTGCTTTTAGTAAGTATGTTCTCCCCGAACATAGCAATAATAATGTTCCCAACACACTGAATTGGTGTCTTAGACTGTGTCACAATATTGTGGTAGATTGCTGAATTTAATCTTTGATTGCGCCTAATATGAACTTAATATATAAATCGCAGATTATCTTTTTAAATTAATAAACAGGGTAGAGTGGGGAAATAGTAGTCCTTTAATAAAAATAATTATAGGTTTACCGTATTATCAGACGCTCGCAACTTTCCTACCGTAACAAAATTCTGTCGGTAATCATTATCAGTTACATCTACAGTCCCCTTAAATTGTTCTTCTACAACTTTGAGGAAAATATAGATAATATAAATTAGAAATAATTGTATAGAAAATTCTAAAAATAGAATCATTATGCTATTAATTTTTAATCACAATATTTTAGATTCCAGCAGTAGATTATTACTTATTTATTGCCATTTTTTATTTTTAAAATAAGTCTGAATAAAGTATCCAAATTTTCAGCAGAATCAGCTAGTAAGAATAATATCAATATCCGTATTTGATACAAATTTAAATTTATTCGTACAAAAATTAATTCAAAATGCAGATACAATTCGATGGAATAGACTTTCATTTAAAAAAGTAAAATTTCATTCATTCATTTAAATTCATTTAAAAAATTTTCAATCGGTTTTAATCGTGTTTGAATCTGGATTTGTGTTAACTAAGCATAATTAATCATATTTATTCATTCATTAAATTACCAGATGCTAACTATATCAATATTTTGAAATTTTCGAACTTGTTTTTAAGCTAAGGCTGGAATTATAATTGCAAGGATACCAATACCACAATATGTGCATACTCTCAAATATAAAACAGCATTGCATTATTCCTGTCACATCGTTTTATCACATATATATCATATAAATATCATATATATATGTGATAAAACCAAAAATAAAATAGCTTTTTTTATCGTACCCTTCCCGAAAGTACGATTTCCCGTCCTGGCTTAGAAACGCGGAAGTGGTAATTTCGGTCCTAGTATGATGAAGGAATAATATAATATACGCACCACGATGGAAAAATTGGCCACCCTACATCTCATGTTTACCACCCTTGCCATTTGCTCGAGTGGAAATTCACACGATCTGTGGTATGTTAAAATTTTTCCCGGCCTAGATGCGTAATATACTATTTCTCGCAAGAACACGATATAATTAATTTTCCTCATAACAGCTAGTATAAGGTACATATTTATCGCCTAGATACCGGTAGTGAAATATGTATTATAGACGCTGGTATGAGAAAATATAGTATATGCACTACTGGAGAAAAATTGGCGAGCCCAGACCTCGCGTATTAGTCACCCTCGTCTTCGGCTCTGATTTCAATTTAGACGAGTTTTGGACTGTCTAGATTTTTTTCTCCCTGGGTATATGACATATTTTTTATTCCTGACATTAACTGTAACATTCACTGTAATAAATTCTTGTCAAGCTGATAAATTTATAATACTCATGTCGCGGTATATTTAAAGATGTTTTCTCATATAGTTTAACTCTCCATAGGTCAAGAAAGTGACCACAGTTCAGTCAGAAATAAAGCACTAATATATGTAATATGGGAGTAAAATCGATCATTTTTTTGGGCAATCACTGCATTCATTGGGTAATTCACCCGATGGATCGAACATAAACCCACCCTTTAGTATAATCGGCAATTTTACTTCCGTGTTACTTAATGAACTACAATAGGATCCGCAATATTTTATCGCCTCATCTTAAAAATAATATATCTGTAAGCAACAAAGAAAAATAAAAACATGTACATTTATATAAAAGCAATGAGTAGAAACCATAATAGTATAGAGAGACGGATGACATCACTAAAAAGGAAAAAAAAGAAAGCAAAATATCTTTGTGCACACAGCAGTTCTACAAATCTTTCAAATATACTCGTGTAAATAATAAATAAGAAAAGAAATTATGCATCCAATATTATTATAGTATTCTGCATAAAAAAATTAAGCTCTGTAGCTGGTCAGAGGTAGAGCAAGTTAATAAAAACATCTACTCTAACCGATGTAATAAAAATTTCGCTATTCTATTCCAAGCAGCACTATTCGACGAATGATCCTGCAAAAAATGCTTGACTAAAACCAATTATTTCATAGAATATGATTGCGTATTACAAATTGGTTCTAACGTATTTTCACCTGAAATAACCACTAAAATTGCATGATAACCGATTTGTAATACGCAATTTTGTTTGTAAATAATTGGTTTAAATCCAGAATTTTATTAAGATAATATAAATTAATCCAGAAATTTATTAGATAATACTAAATTTTTTAATTTCTCATTTATTTTTTTGAAAATTTGAGTTATTAACCGCCCCTCCCGCACCCCCACCTGTTTCCCAGATTTTTAATAATAAGTCGTTGAAGTCACCTTAAATAGTCTGGTGAAAATACTTGATCAAAAACGATTACTTTACATAAATCGCAATTAAATGATTGAAATTAAATCCATTTAAGGGAATGCCGGAGTCACCTGCTTTACCGGCGTTAAGTTTTTCAAACTATTTAACAAATTAACCATAATTGACTTGAAACTTTAAGAGATGATAGAATGATAATAAATAAAGCGTGCTGAGACCAGAAATTTTCCAAAAATCAAGTAATAAGAAGCTATAGAGAAGAAAATATGTAATTTTTACTAATTTCAATTTAATGCAAGAGATGGCGTGATTCTAACTTGGCAATTATGTTTCAAACAAAAGATATATATTACGTAATTTATTGGTAATCCCAGGGCTGAGGGTGCTTCATTTATGATCATTCTATCATCTCCTAAAATTTCGAGTGAATTGGATAATTTGTTAAATAGAGAAGTTTGAAAAACCTTGTGGGTATTTTGATGTAGTAAGAGCGGAAAATTTAAATTTTCAGTGACTCCGACGTCAACTCAAATCGATTTTAGTTGCTGCTCACAAGTACAAATTGGTTTATGTAATACAGAAATTTTTTACGGAAATATTTTACTAAAAGGTTAAACAAAAATAACACAAAATTTTTATTTTATTTGAATAAATACCAAGTACATCGATGACTTTGAATGGTTAATTAAGTATTATGATTTTACATTTTTATTAAATAAAAGATAATTTAAAAGTATTCAACTAAACAAAAGTTTTTTTCATATTCTCTAGTTATTTTTCCGAAGTAAAATATATACAAATTTATACGTATGCAATAATACATGCAACACACTAAATCTAGGAGAATAATTTAAAAATAGACGTGTTAGATAATATATTTTAAAGGTATTTACAAATGCATTATTTTTGTTTCCTTGCTGATTTAGGAAAATTTTTCAAAAGAAAAAATTAACTGTATAGGTAAATATAGCACTGGAAATGAAATGTGGTTATACATGAATTAATGTTATTCATGAAGCGCTATATCATGAATTGCATGTACAAGCGGCAAGAAACATTGTTGTATAAAAACAGTTTACTTATACATTAAGCATGCTTATTTCTAATATACTCCACTACTTTTCAGATATTACTAATTACAGATTACCATTGGCTTGAAAAAAAACATGAATTAACGTTAAAACCCCAGATGTTCCATTCCGCATACTTCTAGTACCAAAACAATTGGAATAAATAAATTAATAATAATCTTCATACCGTCGTAGTCCATTGCGCGATAATATTCTTAGTGCTCAGTTTCTACACGTAATTATACAATGTATAAAAGATTAAATATATAAGGATAAAGGGTATAATGAAAATTTTGTCAGAGAAACCTTTAATAGATGAAAGGATTAATTCTTTGACCAAATTTTCATTACTCATGGATTAAGATGAAAAAAGTATTTTAGTTTTCTCATTCAAAAACTTCAGCCACCGCAAGCAGACTTACATACACACCCATACAACACACATGCGCACACACGCGCACACGCTCACGACCACACGCTCACGACCACACGCACACACGCACATACGCACACACACAATTGGAAATACAAAACGAATTCAAATGACACTAAAAATGTATATTCTATTGATGTCAAATAATTCGTAAAAATCCTTTCTAATTCTAAACAAAAGCACTTACTTTGTTTTTATTCAAATTTATCGATTATTGTTTTCTTTTAGTTGCAAGTTTAATTCCTTATAATTAGATAGTTCCTTTTAAATGATGCTTACTTTTCTGTAATTCCTTATTTACTTTTTTGACGTCGCTGCACTTTTTTGATAACTTTTTATTTTCAACTACTACTTTATCCAACTGTAACATTTTGTCTTTGCATAGTGCAGTAGAATGTACATCAAAATTTTCAATAACCTACGAGTAGTACACATGAATAATATAAAATATCTGCTAACTGAATTAACAGAATGCTCTCTCAAAGGGTAGCTTAAAAAATTAGATAATGTATACACGGCGTTCCAGTATTGAAACTAAATAATGGTACTACGAAATAGAGGAGAAAATTCTAAGACATACGTAACTTTTCCGTTTTTCGATTTAACGCATAAATTTTGCGTTATAGGCAATTAAAAATTTAGAAAATCAGACAATCAGCTCGCGACACCATTACCGCGCCGGCGACAGTGGAGAGAGTAGGCGGAGCTTCCGTGCTACGGTAGAAGCAACGGGCAACGAGAAAGCGAGCGCGCATAACCTTCCCTACTCTATTCGCTTAGCTGAAAACGTAGTCGTTCACTGCGTTGACATACAAGTCCGTCGTCTGTCTTCTCACACGTGACACGCGTGAGGCGGGCTTGTGTTAGTCGCGTATCCTGTACGAGTATGTGTCTCTGAGGCGTCTCAGCGTATCAATGTGCTATTCGCAAATACAAAATGGCGTGCGAATATCTATTCATACAAGGATTTGATGTTTTCTATTTGAATAATTAAAATCTAGACTTGGACATAAACATTAAAACAATATTACATCAAAATAAATTCACTAAATGAATCAGGTTCTTCAGCAAAATTACTTATTTTCTTCAGAAATCCATGTTCTTGAAACGATTTCTGATTAAGAAAATGCAATTGCTTATTATTATTTAATGAATAAATAATAAGTAAATACTAAGCAAAATATTAATTACAGACAAATAAATAAATCAATATAAGAAATTGTTTCTCAACTATCTGCGCGTTATCGTATAAGAGTGCGAATATCCGATCCATTCCAAGAGACGGGAAAGGGGCGGAAAAATGGGACTAATTATGGTAATTTATCATAAATAGGAAAAATGGATATTTACAATAAGATTAATGAATTTTATCATGCTGTTAATTGGCCTCTGCCTAGTTTTTTGATACAAAGAGCTCTTAAAAACCATCTAGAAGAGTACAGTCTATGAAACATAGCACACAGATTCTCTACTGCATTAATAATAAGTTTTAAAAATTACCGTGTTTGAGTAGCCTTCAAATTTGAATAATGCAAGTACAATGCATTTTTTCATGCTCCAAATCGGTCTCTGGCTTTTTTTTCGATATCTCAAATGCTCGTAAAATAAATCTAGCAGAGTTTAGTCTTTGAAACATTGCACACGGATTCTTTGAGATATTAAGAATAAGATTTAACACTTACAATCATTGAACAGTCTCAAAATATGAATAATCCAAGATTAGTGAATATTATCATATTATTATTTGGCCTCTTGCTGATTTTTGATACCTCAAGAGCTCAGAAAAATACATCTAGTAGAGAACAGTCTTTGAAACATTGTACACAGATTCTCTGATACACTAATTATAAGTTTTTAAAATTACCGTGTTTGAATAGCCACCAAATTAGCATAATGCAAGCTCAAATGCATTTTTTCATTTTGTAAATCGGCCTCGGGCTTGATTTTCGATGCCTTAAGTGCTCCTAAAAAAATCTGCTAGAGATTAATTTTGGGAACACTGCACACATATTCCGAGATGCATTAGAAATATGTTTTTAAAATTATCGTGTTTGAATGGCCTGAAATTTTGAATAATGCGAGTTCAAATGCATTTTTTCATTTTGTAAATCGGCCTCGGGCTTGTTTTTCGATGCCTTAAGTGGTCGTGAAAAAAAGCTACGAAAGATTAATTTTTGAAACACGGCACACATATTCCTAGATGCATTAAGAATAAGTTTTAAAAATTAAAGCCGATAAGCCGACTCTAAATAATACTAGTTAAATTCATTTTCTTCATGCTGTGATTCGGCCTCTGTCTAGTTTTTCGATATCTCAAATGCTCGTAAAATAAATCTAGCAGAGTTCAGTCTTTGAAACATGGCACACGGATTCTTTGAGACATTAAGAATAAGATTTAACACTTATAATCATTGGACAGTCTCAAAATATAAATAATACAAGATTAATGAATTTTATCATACTATTATTGGGCCTCGGGCTGATTTTTTGATACCTCAAGAGCACATAAAAATACATCTAGCAGATAACAGTGTTTGAAACATTGTACACAGATTCTCTGTTACATTAATAATAAGATTTAAGGGGGTGTCAAAGTCCTACAGTTACCACTCAAACTGTTTTATCGATCGGATATGAATAATTAGTAACAACTAAATAAATAGGTAAAATTATGGAAATCCGAAAAACAGGTACACTTCGTTTATTAATTATCTATCTTCTAGTAAAATTTCAAGTGAATATTTCAACGACACCTTCAAAAATTTCTGCACCTGAAAAATAAGTATTTGCTCCGAAATGAGTGCATTTATTCGGTGCAGAAATTTTTAAGGGTGCACTTGAAATATTTAGTTCAAACTTTGCCAGATGATAGATAATTCTTAGAGGTAGAGCAGCTGTATTTGGAATATTCATAATTTCAAGTATTTATTTAGCTATATCGAATTATTGAATATCCGGTTGGTAAGGCAGAAACTGTTTTATCAGTCGGATATGGATAGATAATAATAACTAAACAAATACTTAAAATTATTCAAATCCCAAATACAGGTGCACTACCTCTGTGAATTATCTATCACTTGGCAAAGTTACAAGTAAATATTTCAAGTACATCCTTAAAAATTTCTCCACCGGAAAAACGCTCTCATTTCGATGCAAATACTTATTTTTTCGGTGCAGAAACTTTTGAAGGTGTCGTTAAAATATTCACTTGAAATTTTGCTAGAAGATAGATAATTAATAGACGAAGTGCGCCTGTATTTTGGATTGGCATAATTTTAACTATTTATTTAGTTATTACGAATTATTCATATCCAATCGGTAAAACAGTTTGAGTGGTAACTGTAGGACTTTGACACCCCCTTAACACTTACAATCATTGAACAGACTCCAAATATAAATAATACAAGATTAATGAATTTTATCATACTATTATTTGGCCTCTTGCTGATTTTTGATACCTCAAGAGCTCATAAAAATACATCTAGTAGGGAACAGTCTTTGAAAAATTGTACACAGATACTCTGATACATTAATAATAAGTCTTTTAAAACACCGTGTTTGAATAGTCTATAAATTTGAATGATGTTAGTTCAAATGTAATTTTTGATGCAGTAAATCGGTCTCGGGCTTGTATTTCGATACCTTAATTACTCTTAAAAAAACTCTACGATAGATTAATTTTTGAAACACTGCATTAATAATAAGTTTTAAAAATTACCGTGTTTGAATAGCCTCCAAATTTGAATAATGCAATTTTTAAATAATAGAAATAACTCCAATAGAAATCATTGCTGACCCCTATCGAAAAAAGACGTTATAAAATAACGTTAGTAAATGACGTTATCAAATGACGCTATTTAATAACGTTATTATTCTCTGTCACGGGTTGGAACGTTATACAACGTCATTTTCGAAATTTTCTAAATCCCTGACAACGAAAATGACGTTATTTATGATCGAATAACGTTAAGAACCCATCAAATGACGTCAAATACTTACGAAAAAGAATAATGATGTTATTTGCGACATTCCAGTATCTTCTGAAATAGTAAAATAACGTTATTTCGCTCGGCCATAACGTTAATATTCAGGCAAAAGTACCTACCCTGCTGAAAATGACCGAATAAAGCCGATAAACAAAATTATAATCCGTCTTAATACGCAATTGTGTTCCGAAATCCTACCATTAGATCGCATTAAACTACATTACGATTTAAAACGATTATTTATGATTCCTAAGTGGATTATATTGGATTAAAAACGATTAATGATAACCATTAGAAAAATATTAAAAGCTATTAAATCTCATTGTTTTTTATACGTTTTAATATGATGTAAATAAAATTGTATTAAATAATCTTTAATCGGTTTTAATCGATTTAAAAATTTTGATAGTATTTAATCGACTTAATTATATTGTTTTAATCGGTTTTATACTGTGACGCGTAATTATTCGGAGTTGGAATAATTCGCGTCCTCGCGAGCAACGACAGCACGAGCGCGACTAATTAGTCTTTTGGCCGCGCGCGAGGGGGGGAAGCACCTACCGGTGGTGCTCCCTTACCTAACCATGAGAGCGAGCGAGAGAGAGATATGGCGCGATCGGTAGAATCGCGCCAGCCCCGAAAAAGCTCGGGAGAGAGACCGCAGCTACGGACGGCAACGGACGTGCCCCAATCGATCGTCGCCAGGTTTTCGCATCGTAGTTTTTGTCGCGGTGAGATCCTTCGGGGTGCATAGAGTGTGTGCGTGTGCTTTGCGTTGCGTGGGTGAGTGTATCCACGAGGAGAGGACGTGACCGGGAAGAGACGCTTCCCCGAGTACCTCGTCAC